>PVKE010002593.1:0-80903 GCA_004027555.1 Craseonycteris thonglongyai | reverse complement strand
CCCCTCCCTCACTGAAAACGAAGAGGAAGACGAAGAAGAAACTGAAAAGCGTGGCCTTACCCTGGAGAATCTGCAACAATTGTGCAACATGGCAAGAGCGATGCAACAATTTGCACAAGACATTGATGACAATATGGTTCGAGCTGTCGAGTTCAGCCATCGCGTTGACGGGGTTCTGTCCTTGTACAGGGGAATTTTGAAGGAAAAGAAAAAACAAAGACAACAACTACCCATCACCATGTTTCTCTCCAAGGTAAAGCCCCCGGCTCTACCGTCAGCACCTCCAGCAGAAGAGTCTCCGAGGGAGCCTAAAGCTTCTACGAGTCACGTGAGAGCCTCTCCTCCGCCACCCACACAAGACTCTTCGCCTCTCTCAGAAAGCAATGTTGATTCATGTTTATGACTGTATAAGGTTTTGTCATTCACCTTATTCATTAGCACTGACACGTTTAAGTAAATACGTATACTGTTGTAATTTTTGTCTTAAATGAGTAAAGTATGAATACTGTTTACATATTTAAAACATTCTTGTACCCGCATACACGAAAATTCCTAGGGGCAAATCCTACTTCGCGGTTTTTCAGCTTCCACGGAAGGTTCTGGTCCCCATTAACCGCGAAAAACGAGGGATCGCTGTACATCCCACCAGGACATCTTGCATGCTTGCGAGCCAAGCATAGGTGGTTTTTGAGAGCAACAGTGCCTTTTATTAGTGTGTTGCTCTGCTCCCTTAGCCTCCGGATTCTGGGCCCCACCCAGTCTCTCTGGAAAGGGGCCCCGGGACCGGGTTCTTAGGCACTCTCTCCAGTCCTGGTCAAACCCTTTTTTGCTTTATATATATCAAGAGCTGAGGCCCAAAGGAGACACGTGACTCCATCCAATGTCAGAGTAAATTGAAGACCAGAGGTCAGGTTTCCTAACCCCACAGATGGGGAGACAATCCATGCACAGAGGTCAGAACTATGGTACGACCTTCTCTCTCTGTACCAGGGGGTGGTGCCCACATCCCCCCGGGGCCCAGCCCTCTCCTCTCAGAGATCCTGCTTCTAGCCCCCTCCCAAGATTTTTATTTCAACAAGAGTGTATTGAAACCATTGTTAATTTGGTGCCAAGCCATGCATTTCACCACTTCAAACACCTTCGAGTCACTTGAGACTCATTTCCTTAACAGTGTGGACAGTCAGGTTAGGCATAAGGGGAAATAGAGGTGTAAGACCTCTGGAGGGCTGGGGCTGGGGCCGGACCTGCAGGGAGTACTGGAAGAGGCTTCCATTGGAGGACGGGGAAGCGGGGCAGGGGGACCCAGGAGGCACCAGGCCTTCTCCGGTCCCGACCTCACCCCGGGGCCCGGCAGGTTCTACCCAGCTGTCTTCATCCTCTTTGGCCCAAAGAAGCAGGCAGGGCAGCACAGGTCTGTGAGAGCAGCCCCTGAGCAGGTTCTGCTGAGATGGCACCGGCGGGCGGAGGGAAGGCACTACCGGCCCGCAGCACTGGGCTGGATTTCATTGACAGGCCCAGAACCTGCCCATGCAGCCTGGGAGTCGTTCATTCTTGCATGGACCATATAGGAAGCACCTGCTATGTACTGGCTCTGTTCTAGGGGTACCGTTTCTGTCCCTCTAAGAACTCGCCCAGGTATGCAAGTGGCAAGAATATCCAGGAGAAGGAGACAGCCAGGTGGGGAGTGAGGCGTGGAGGCAGGGGCTGGCATTTGCTACAGAGCAAAGGCTCGTCTGGGAGAAAGGACTGGGCCCCATGGGGCAGCCATTCAGGTGTGTGATTCAAGGGGAGGGTTCAGGAGGCAGATTGGCAGGAGGCAGGGTGCGCCCATTTCCCATGAGCCCCCTCAAGCCCCTCTCTCTCCTGCCTCCTGCCTGCCAGGGAGGAGGTGAGGAGCCTGTTCCAGGCCCGGGCCAAGCTGCCCCCCGTGTGCCGGGCAGTGGCAGGGCTGGAGGGCACCTCCCAGCAGGCCCTGCAGCGGAGCTGCGCTGTGAGGAGGGCCTTCGCCAGTAGCTTTGCCGCGGTGAAGAGGAAAGCCCCGTGCTTCCAGATCAAGCTTCAGACGGTGAGTGGGAACCCTGTCCCCGTGGGGTTGTGGCCTTCACTGCCACGTACCCGCCCGCCCCCCGTCGCCCACCTGCATTATCTCTGACCTCTCCAGGGAGCCCCGAGGGGCGGGCATCACCCCACACTCCACAGAGAAGGAAACTGAGGCTCAGAAGAGCCAAGGCACTTGGCTGGGCTCCAAAGCGATTGGTCCAAGTCAGAGGCCGGAGCCCGGGCTCCTTGTGTGCTGACTGGAGGGGCCTTAGGAAGTTGTCCTCTTGCCCAAGGTGACTGGGACGGCCTGCCTCCCCCCCTCTCAGAGGCCTGCATTTGCACACTAGGCTCTTCTCCGGGAAAGGCAGCAGCCCTGGACACAACTGTTACTGAGACACACTCCTCCAGTAACCGATGAGGAACGTGGATCAGTGATCAGGCTGAGTTCAAAGGGTGGGGCCTGGGGCGTATGCAGTTCGCCTTTTCTGCGAGTGACCTGGGGGAGCTTGGGCCACTTGCTTGCCTTCTCCATGCCTCAGTCTCCCTATCAGTTACCACAGGGGCTGTAGTAAAAGCCCCTTACTTCTCAGGCGTACAAATCAGACATAGATCGGAGGTCCCCGGTGTAGGAAACAGGGTCCCCAGTGGTGCCCAGGCCAGGCTGCAGGTGTGTTTGGAGAGTGCCTAGACCCCTGCCTGTCGCACCCTGAGGCAGCTGGCCATGACCCCCTCTCCCCTCCATCCTAGGATGCATTGACCAACGTGATCAGACGGGCTCAGTTACACTTCATTCACTGCCTGGTGCCAGGCCAGGAGGGCAGGGGCGTGCATGGGCCCCCGAACCCACCCCAGCCTGGTGGGGACAAGCCGGGGGCAGTCGGGCCCCTGACCTTGGACATCCCAGCACTGCGGGTCCAGCTTGCTGGGTCCTACATCCTGGAGGCGCTGCGTCTGCACAGGACAGGTAAGAGGCCGCCGGTGAGCGAGCCCCTGGTCTCTGACCTCTGGGACGTGCCTGCAACCAGCAAGGTGCAAGCGCGCCAACTACGTGCCAGGCGCTTTTCATGCAGCGTCCCGTTGACTCGTCCCAGCGGCCCTGGGAGCAGGGAGCGATGATCACGCCCATTTTACAGGTGATGACAAGCTCTGGGAAGGAAAAGCCTTGCTCAAGGCCACACAGCTGGGGCATGGCAGAGCCTGGATTTGGACCCAGGTCTCTTCGGGTCCAAAGCCCATCCTATTCCCTGAATGAGTGTGTGCTTCTGGCTGGCTAAGGCCGTGTCTCCCTCATCTTCCTTTTAACAACCAATGTCTAAGGAGCTTCTACCCTGGACAGAGAGTGGAATTCCCACAACGGGTAATATTTTGGTCTCCAAGCTGCTTGGCCTGGTCTGGGGGATCAGTGTGGAAACAGGTGGTGATAATGTGATAGGACGAGCGCACGCGTCACACAGGGAATCAGGAGGACCCCGGGTGCTCTCATTGGGGAGATCGGGAGAACCTCCTCGGGGACGTGACTTCTCAGTTGGGTCTTAAAACAAAACCCGTGTGGGGTGGGAGGGAGAGGGAAGGGCAGGCAGAGGGATCAGCATCCACAAAGGCAGGGGGCCTGGAAGAGCCTGGGTTTTCAGGGAGTGGGGTTCAGAATGAGTGGGGGACTTGTGGGCAATGAGGCGAGGGGAACCCCCTGGGGGACTTTGGACATTTGGTTTTCTCCAGGCCCAGCTGAGGAGATGATGGAGCTTTTAACCAGAGGAAGGAAGTCTTTAGGCCTGTATTTTAGAAAGCAAGCATGCGCCCGAAGCATGGGTTGAGTTGATCTGAATCCTTTGGATTCTTTTCTGCCTCTCAGACCCTAGAGGCTATCGCATGGATTCCCCTCTCTGACAGTTAGAAATGCCTCCGGTGCAGGCATTCTCTCTGCAGAAGATGGGCTGGCTGGGGCTGCTGGGGGGCCTTGGTGGACACCCATTTTGCTTAATGTCTCTGTGGTCACTGATACCCTGGCTTGTGTTCACGGCCCCCCTCTCCTCCCATTGCATTCATAATGAAACCAGGGGCACAAGGTATTTGATGGAGCTGCTGGGAGCAAAGGTGAGACCCTCAGACCCCTGAGCATTTCATTGATTGATCTTCCCGCCTGCACAACCACAGGTGGAGGGAGACAGATAATGTCACAGGGCGAGAGCATAAGTGAGATGGTCGCAACCGGCTGCGGATCGATTCCGCCTGGCTGGCAGGAGGCACCGGGCCTTTGCAGGTGTCCTGGGCAGCCTGTGACGGTCCCTGTGTGCATCCGGGGGTCAGCATGTCCCCTTCCTTGGGCCCCTTGTCCTCACTGTGGTGTGTCCTCTGCATCCTCAGCAGGGCCCAGCTTGGTCAGGAGGAGTTTTCCTACTAAGTGAAGGGTGGACATCTATGGTACAACTTTCCAATCTGTGCCTCCCTGACCTGGTTTATTTCCTCGTTTTTTTTTGTTGTTTTTTTTTCCTGCTCTCAGTTGCTTCTGTCTTTCTCATACCACGTAAGACATGCATATAGACCCATACACACATATAAAATATTTATGGCTTTGAATTCATGCATATGTAATGTATATATATGTATCACATCATACATAATGCATACATTTCTATGCTATTTCTTGAGTACCTACGATATGCTAGGAACTGTGTCATTACACATACTAACTGGCATAATACTCACCAAGCCCTTAGCACAGCGGCTGGTGCATAGTAAGTGCTCATTAAACATTACATGCCGCCCACCCTGGCAAGTCCCTGGATCATGCTTCCTGTTTGGCTCCTATAATAGCTCAGATCTCAGAGCGCTGCTGTGGGTTTGATGAGTGACTAAGGTAATAACACTTAGAAGAGTGCCTGGACGTGGAGAAGCCCTCAATACATGCTAGCCTCTCTTACTGTAATCATCATCAGATTAACCTTACAGTGGCCCTGTAGTGACAGATCTCACTACTCCCATCTGGAAGGGAAGCAATTGAATCTCGAAGAGATGGGGTCATTTGTCCCCGATCAGAGGGCAGTAAGGGCAGAGATGGGATTCGAACCCATCTAAATCTGAGCCAAAGGGGCAGACTTGTCACTACGCCATGTTTCCATGCGGTCATCATCCTTTGAACCTAACCGGAGACCCTCCTCTTCCTTCAGGAAGGCTTCCTGGATGCACTCTCATTCTTATGGGTTATGCATTTGGCTTAAATTAAAGCAAAATCTCAAAAGTGGAGGGAGATTTTATCAGACCTCCCATCCAGTCACTGCAATTTTTTGTTTTTGTTTTTGTTTGAGGCAGCTGCGGCTCTACCATGTCCCTGGTATCAGGACAAAGTCCAAACCTCACGATCTGGAATTTGAGTTCAAGTTTCTTTGGGACCCAGCCCCTGCTCCTCTTTGACCCATTGCTGTCTGCTCCCCATGGGATTAGTTATTGCCATTGCATGGGTTTGAGTCCCAGCTGAGAGTGTTGTCATCTGTGTGACTTTGGGTTGGGTGACTTGAGATCTCTGGGCCTCAATGTTCACATCTGTAAAATGAGTATGGCAATACAGGGTCCAGAGTGTCCATGCCATGAGGAAGCTGTTATCCTGGATTGGTGCACACATGAGCGCCCAGTACCTGTGAGCTGTGACTGCAGAACAAACCTCAGTCCTCCCCGCTCTAGTTCCCTGGGCTTGTATGCCCCTCCACACCAACTCTTCTGGCAAACGCTTATGGCTCTTTTGAAGGCTGCTTCTGATGTCACCTCCTCTCAGTAGCTTTCCAGATGCCTCTTCCTGGTTTCCACACACAAGGGCTCAGCTGTGTTCATCCTACATTTTGAATTTAAAGGAACCCTTAGACACCAACCAGTGCAGCATTGCCATGTGCAGTCTGTGGGCGGCAGTACGTATGAGGACAAAGCGCATGTGTTTCATGGTCTGCAGGTTTGGGAAACACTCTGGGTTAAGCAAAGCTAATCAGGCATCATCCCTGCAGAGTTTCTCAGGGCCTATGGCATCAAGGCGGACACACACTGACCTTAAAGATGCAGAAGAGAGCGTTTCATAGGGTTCCCAAACTTGCAGGGGCTGTTTTATAGGGCTCATGTGTAGTGGGACACATTTGCAAAATGCTGAGGGAAGCCAATCTCTTAAGTTAGCAAATGGAGAAACTGAGGCCTGGAAATGCCAATGAGACTGGAAGCAGGGTCCTGGGCTGGTCTTCTCACCTGGACTTCTGTTCTTCTCCTGCCCGCTCCCCCCACCTCAGGCTACGCTGACCACATGGGGCTCACTCAGTTCCGCAGGCGATTCCAGGTGCTGGACCCCCTGCTCATGAAGAAGCTCACACTGGTCACCGAGGGAATAGACGAGAGGAAGGTATGTCCAGTTGGGTGTCAGGCCCTGGATGCCTCTGATCCATAGGAGACTGTCCCAGGGGGCAGCTGGACCAGCAGGAATCTGAGAGCCCAGCCCTGGGGGCAAAGGTGGGGCTAGTGTGAGGTTCAGGCCAGACCCCTGTTCTGGACGCCCCTGCCATGTTACTGAGGACACTGCCCATCCCAGAATGGCCCTTCTGAAACCCCACCTGTGGAAGTGCAGGAAAACAATCACAGTGATGAGAAGGGCACGTCCCAGCTAGAGGGCTCCTAGCGGGATGAAAAGCCATCATTTCCAGAGGGAGTTCCACTCAGCACCAGCACTCGCAGGTAGTCTATGAGAAGAGGGCTCCGCAGTGCACCGTGTTTGGGAAGCATTTCATGCGAGAGCCCCTATCTCCTAGATTTGCAGTGGACCATCCCCCCCCAGAGCCTGTGCACTTCTGTGCCCTCTGCCCAGAGCCCGCTTTCCCCTGGTCTTTGCCTGGCCAGTGCCATCCTGCTCTTCAGGTCCCGGCTCAGATGTTACTCTCCATCACATCGCCTCGTTTCAGCGTTTGTGTGGCACTTACTGTAATGTGAACTTACGTGGATCCCTTGTGTGTTTTCTGACTCAGAGCTAGTGCTCCATCAGTTCTTCTCCCAAATGAATGAATGAATGAAGAGGGAATACACATACCTAGCCTGGTATTGTAGCCCTACTGTGTCTCCTTTTTCCAACTCTAGTGTCAACCCTCAATCCGTGTTTTTATTGAGAATGGCCACCAGCTGATCGATGATGACAGAGCTCTTTAGAGTTCGCAAAATCCTATTGCACCCTCACAGCAGCGCGGCAAAATGAGGGCTATGGTGGCCCTTTTACCAATGAGAAAACAGAGTCTCAGAGAGATGAAATGACTCCCTGAGGCCACACAGCCAGGCACGGGGTGTTTTGGCTTGAGTCTCTCTAAGCTTCCTGATTTTGGGGAGGGCAGAGGAGAGAGCGTGGGCCTGAGTCAAGCAAACCCTCAGCTGACTCCCAGCTGTGTGAACATGAGCAAGTGCCTTCATCTTTCTGCCTGAGTTTCCTCAGCTGTGAAGTGGGAACTATAACAATGCCTATCGCCATGGCAGGTGGTGGGGGGGGGGTTGGGAGACTACGTGTCATAGGATAGTTGCACGTCCTGGCACGTAGTAAGGGCTCAACACCTATGAACCACTATTATCAGCATCATCAGAATCCATGTTAGCACCAGCATCATCGTCACCTTTCAAGGCCACAGTGATGACCTCCAAGCCACACCGACTCTACCGTCACAGCCATGTTGAAGCTTCCTCCCCAGGGGAGCGCGCCCCTGTGCGCTGGAGGTCATCAGCACCTGGCTTCTCAATCAGTGCGTCGTGAGGATGGAAGCGTAAACAGAGTCACAGGGACTGGTTCTTCCTTGGCTCTTCCCTGCAGAGGCCACCTCCTGAATACAAGGCAGCATCTCCTGTGTGGCCCCCCTAACTCACCATGGGGAGGGGACATTAGAGTCAGTTTGTGTGGCTTGGAGCTTTCCCCTCTCTGAGTGGCAGCTCAGTTTGGAAGCCACATAACTGCCTGACTTGGCGCCACCAACCACAGTGTAGCAGTCTTCATTTGGGATTCCTTATCCTCGGTCTTCCCAACTTGCTCTCTGTTCAGACACCTGGAATGAAGCCATTGAAAGGGCCTTGGGCTTCGGTGCCGTTGACAACAGCACAGAAATGGGGCGTGGGGGAGTTTTCTGCCGTGGCAGTGGGTGTAGCATATGGAAGCATTTCTATTTTGGACGACTCAGCAGTTCTCTGTTGCAGCCAACCCTAAACCTCCTCCACGTCCATGCAGGAGGCCTCGGAAAATGGAAGATTACAAGTGGAATGGACTCGATGGGGAGCTATTGCTTCTTCTTATCCTTTTTGTATTTGCTCACAAATTTCATTTGCTGCAGCATAGAATTTTGGTAGCAGCAAAAGGATATACCATCCTGCCTCTTAGGAGAAAGCTGATAAATATTTATTTGCCAGGCAACGTGATAGGCCATGAATTATACATGAACATGTGCTCGGGTGGGCAAACTGTTCGTTCGCCTGTGTGTGTAAAGCAGTTAAAACTTCAGGATTTAAGAAAAGTTTGACAGATAGAAAAGGTCAATATTGTCATTGGACAGTAGATGGCAGCAGAGGGAATTCACTGTCAGGATGTACGTGGGCCTTGGTGAGGTTCCCCACCGTGTGCCTAATATGGGGCTCCTAAACATTGTGGTTTTTGTTTTTTTTATTTTAATGCCAAGACTATTTCCTAGTGAAGCACTCTCATTTTGTGGGTACCTGCTGGATATTTTGTTTTCCTGAAACAAAAATAGCATGTGCCTTATACCACATGTGCACAAACTCTCATCTCAATATATCAGGCACAATGTGGAAAGGTTCCATACAGATTCTTGAGCAGAAACAGCCCTCAAAAGATAAAGCCTGTCCACTCTGGGAATTATCTGCATTTTAAAGTGGAGCCAGCTGAGGCTACCCTTGCCCAGCCAGGCAATGGTAGAGCTGGGATTTGAACTCAGGTTCTCGGATTCCTCACACAGAGCTTTTTACTATTTATTGTGCTAAAACTTACACAGAATGTAAAATTTACCATCTTAAGGATCTTTAAGTTTGCAGACTCATGGCATTAAGTACATTCATATTGTTGTGCAACCATCACCACCATCCATCTCCAGAATTTTTTCATCTCTCTCATCTGAAACTCTGTACCTGTTTAATGCTAACTCCCCAAACCCCTACCCCGAGCCCCTGGAAACCACCATTTTAATTTTGTCTATAAATTTGGCCACTCTAGGTACCTCATATAAGGAACCACACAGTATATGTCCTTTAGTGACTGGCTAAACTTGTTTAGCATAATGCCCTCAAGGTTCATCCATGTTTTGCATGTGTCAGAACTTCTTTGTGTGTGTGTATATATATAGAATTTTGTTTGTCCATCCATCTACCAGTGGACATTTGGGTGGCTTTTACCTTTTGGTTAATGTGAGTGAATAATGCTGCTATAAACATGGGTGTAAAAATATCTGCTGCCATCCCAGCTTTAATTGTCTTGGGTAGATAGTTACTGAGAATTGGAATTTCTGGATCAGATAGTAATTCTATAATTTTTTAAGGAACTGTCAAATTGTTTTCCCATAGCGGTGGCTACCCGATTTTACGTCCTCTCTAACTGTGTACAAGTGTTCCAATTTCTCCAAAGCTTCACCAACACTTGTCATTTCCTGTTGTTGTTTTTTTAATAGTAGCCATCCTCATGGATGGGAAGTGGTACCTCACTGTGGCTTCAATACGCATGTCCTTGACGATTGGTGATACTGAGGACCTTTTCATGCTGACACAGGAGTTTTGAATGGAAGGGCCCTGAGGACAGGGAGTGTTCAGTGAAGTTCTCTACGGAATGTGCCACTGATGATGTGAATTTAAAATAATAATTATGAATGTCATTCAACTTTAATCAAGTGCTTGCTGACTTTGTACCAGAAACACAGGGATGAACAGAACACAGCTTACAGGTGGGGAGAAAGACTCAAAGAAACACTGTCTATACAAAGAGATGCCTTGGGGTGCCCCAGGGAACATCCCTAAAACTTCTGATGTTTGAAGTAGGGGAGAGGGTGGGGCACTCAGGGAAGACACCTCAGAGCAGGTGATAATGAAGTCAACCCTGAGGGGATAACTTGGAGGAATCGGGTGAGGAGTGCACACATGTGTACAGACGCAGTTATGAGGTTGCATGCCTAGTTCGGTGTAGCTGGTGCATAAAGAATGCCAAGTGTCAAGAAAAGGGGCGGAAGATATTGGCAGGGGCCAGACGAGGGGGTCATTGTTAGCAGGGTCAGAGAGTCTGGACTTCATCAGGTGATCAGTAGTGGCTGACTGAAAGGTTTATATCAGGGAGTGGCTTAGTGATCTTGATTACATGAACTAGATTAAGCAACATGATGAATGAAGTCAAGTCCACTCTGCTCATGCCACCGTCTTCTCTAGGGAGTAGTGTCTTCATGCTGACCTGCAGCTGCGCAGGATGCTCCTGTGTCTTCTAGACCAGGGGTCCCCAGTCCCTGGGCCATGGACTGGTACCAGTCTGTGGCCTGTTAAGAACCAGGCCACACAGGAGGCGAGTGGAGGGAAAGTGAGTGAAGCTTTATCTGTATTTATATCTGCTCCCCATTGTTCCCACTACTGCCTAAGCTCCGCCTCCTGTCAGATCAGCAGTGGCATTAGAGTCTCATAGGAACACCAACCCTGTTGTGAACTGTGCATACAAGGGATTTAGGTTGTGCTCTTATGAGCATCTAATGCCTGATGGTCTGAAGTGGAGCTGAGGCAGTGATGCTAGTGCTGGGGAGAGTCTGCAAATACAGATTAACATGAGCAGAGAGGTTTGACTGTACAGAGACCATTGCAAATCCATTGCTTGCAGACTCATTTCAAAACCCTCTAAGTGAGTGGTTGAAGTGGCAGTGAAGCTGCATCTGGTGTTTGAGTCATCCAGAAACCATCCCCCTTCCCCTGGTCCATGGAAAAATTGTCTTCCACAAAACTAGTCCCTGGTGCCAAAAAGTATAGGGACTGCTGTTCTAGACAGTTAGTTGTATGCTCAGGTCTCCACAATGACCTGGTCTTCTCCTCTAATTATGTTGGGTCCTGATCCTCTCTCCCAGGTTATCTCATCTAGTTAAGATTATACCTTAATCCACACCGAAGCCCACCCACAGTGACTGTTAAGGTGCACTCTCAGGCAGCTCAGTGGGAAAGTTCTTTTAGCTCCCCTTGGCTATGTCCCATATTCCGGTCCCTTCAATCTTTCTGCTGCTGAGACAGGAGCTGCCAATTCTCTTTGATCCATGTAAGGAAACCGTTGGGCCCTCCTCCCCTGAGAGCGTCTACAGTGTTGATTGATTTTTGCCAATGCAATCTATCCCCGGGGACTTGATCTGAAGAATACAATTAAGGGATGTCAATTGATCTTCTCAAAGGCAGCCATTCTTATTCAATCTCAAACCCTGATGGACACGCCCAATTTCCTCTGAATGTGTCTCCAGTGGTTTCTGCTGGGAAGAGGTCCTAGGAGCCCATGGCTGGAAGGGGAGCTGTCCGCTCTCCAGGTGCTGAAAGACCGTTCAGGCGTTCCTATAGCCTGAGCCCTTTGAGATTTACTCATCCTTTTTCTGCTCAACTTGCTGACCCCATTTTGAATCTACTGTTTTAATAATTATGTGTATTTTCCATTTAGTGTTAACTAACCAGTTATGTGTGTGTATGTGTGTGTGTGTATGTGTATGTGTGTGTTCATACATTTCTGCTTTGTGCTGGGTATTCTATGTACAGTCCTGAGCATATAGAATTCAATAAGAGATAGAATCCTCATCCTTATAGAATGACTTGATCAATGTGTGAGACATCCAGTGACTAAAAGTATGTGGTTTAGAATCAGATAGATTTGGGTCCAAATTCTGGTTTCTGACTTCTCAATTTTCCATGCCTCCATGCCCCTTGATATTTGGTAGCTGTATGACCATGGGCAACATGTAATTGGGCATAACAAGGTACCTGGCACATAGTAGGTGCTCAGCAGATGACAGCCATGGCGGCCACTGGGCCACAGTGTTTATGGACAAGGTGCTATGCTGATAGCAGCCAAAGAGTTCACTGGGTGCACATCTGATTTCACAGACATGGATTCTCTATTACACACCACTCACTGAGGAGTGAGTTGGGGAAGCATTTCTCAGCCATGGCTCTTTATTATTCCTGGAGTCTCTCACTGCCTGTCTAACATGTTCAGCTTCATGTGAGATGTCAGCCCATATGCTTTTAAAAATAATTAATAGTTAAATTTATTGGAGTAACATTGGTTGGTAAAAACAACATGAGTTCCAGGTGTACAATTCTACATTACATCATCTATGTATTGCATTATGTGTTCACCACCCAAAGTCAACTCTCTTTCCATCATCATATATTTGATGCCCTCCTTCCTCCATATGCTTCCTGGGTGCATCCTCATTGAAATTTGGAAAAAAAAGTTCTTTGTAAAATTCTAGGACACAATGGGGCTCTGTAAGTGAAGGTATGAATTGGGTTTCTCCAAGATATATTCAAGGATTCATAATTTGAGCCTAAAATGGTGAAGGTGAAGGGTGTGTGATCACTCCACAGTGCCAAAGAAGAGCTTAAAAACTTTCTCAGAACCTCTACCAGCTACCAGTATTGATTGAAACTCAGCATGTGCCAGGTATGATAGTAAGCATTCTATGTGCACAGAAGGTTTCTGCTGACTGCTTTTTTGGTTTCCTTGAGTATCGGTCACACTTTCCAGTTTCTTTGCATATCTTGTAATTTTTGGTTGAAAACTGGACATTTTTGTTGAGAACTGGACACATATGATAGCATCTTGAGGGTCTAATCTTTCCCCAAATATTTAGTAACTAACTGATCTGGACTAGATTTATGGAGTCTGTCTCCTCCATGGGATGAGCTTGCTGGTGTCCCTGCTTAGTTTTTCATGTTTGTCTTTATTATAAACTGAGTTTTCAGGGTTGTACCTGTGTCATTGTAGCTTAGTGGTCAGCAAAGCTTATGATCAAACACCTTGAATCTGTGATGCATTCATGTAATTCTAACGGAGCTGTGTGTACATTGGCAAATGTATTCAGTGGTTAGGCATTTATAGTTGTGCCCCTTTAGGCTTTTGCTCCTTGCTTGGCTATTTCATGTGTTTTCTGCCTGTGCATATGGCTTTGTTTTTTAATAGAGGTATGTAAATAACTAAGGCCTTCTCCATCTCTACTGTGCATGCATGTCACCTTGAGCGTGAGTGCAGCCTTCCAGTTGCCAGGAATGTGTGGGAGCTTATAATGGTGCACGATGGCCACTCCATTCCCCACATCTCCTTGTGAAGTTTCTGGCTAGTCAATGTCCATTGCTCACCCCAGTCAGGATAACAACCTTAGGCTAGCTGTGCCAATGACCTTCGTCGTTTGTGTGCTGCCAAGACCAGTACTGCTTCTGACAGTGATCCTGGGTGTGGGGTTGTCCTGTGTCTCACTCCATATACCGGTAAGTGGATTTTCACAGCTTGTCTCCCCCCCCCCCCCCACACACACATGTTTACTGCAGAGACAGCTTGGTGGGGATGGGAAGAGACCTAGTCAAGGTTGGCTCAGCCTCCCACTATTCTTACCTGATGTGCAACAGGTTTGTCTTGAATAAATGTTTCTCAATTTATTGTATCCCCTAGCTCAATTTCCAGAGTATTTAACTTGTTTTTGAAAATTGTATCTATTTTTATCATTGTTTTTTGGGTGAGAGGATTAGCCAGGTTCTTCCTTCATCATTCTGGAAATCTCACTCCTATATGCTACTTTTCTGTCCTCATTAAGTCCCCATGATATCCTTGTAGGATAGGCATGATGTCCCCATATTCTAGAATATGAGGATCAGAGAGGGTAGATAGCTTGCTCAGAGTCACACAGCCTAGTAAATGGTGGGGCTGGACTGGATCCTAGAGTCGGGGGCAGAGAAGAAGTCTTAGAATCTGATTCCCTACAGTTGCATCGCCCTCCATAATTTCTTAGCATGTGACCTTTGACAAATTACTTGATTGTCCTGAACCTCACTTTCCTTCTCTGTAAAATGGGCATAAGAGAGTATCTGTTGCAGAGGTTTGAAAATAAAATGAGTTATATGTAAGGCACTTAGAGCACAGTTCAGACTCAAAAACAAAGGAAGAAACTGTCTCCTTGGAGAAAAATGGCCAGCGTTTTATTCAGTGTTCCATGCTTAGAGGGAGAAGTCTCAATTATCTGGACAATTAAGATGGAAGAGCTGATTCCACAAAGATGCAGGACAAGGAAGAAATTTCTTATGGTAAAACTAGATTATTGCTCTGGGTTCCATCAACTGACTATGGACAATGATTATGTTAATGTAGAATGAAATGAAGTCACTGATGTTTCACCTAAACAAGTGACAATTTCATATGGTTCCATCTAAGTACTGTTAATGATGATAATAATAATTAAGTACAGGTAATTAAGTCCAAAGTCACTTACAAAGTCATTTTCACAGATTCTCAATTATTCATCCCAACACCTGTGTGGCTGGACAGGGAATAGTATCATCATTTTGCAGGTGAGGAAAATGAGGGTCAGAAATATAGTTCGATGACTGTAGCCACTCACCCCAACCTTTGGACCTGAACTGTCTTCTCTGTAAAATCAGGTCAACAGGACAGAATATCTTTTTGAGGCCTAATATTCTGAGAGATAAAGACAAATCCTCAGATATTGTGAGGGTTGGTATGTGTTTTGGCAATGTTTGGGGTGTGCCTGAGCAGTGGAAGCTGTGGTCTGTGTCACCTCCGCGAGGTTTTGACCTTGACAGAGCTGGTAGGACTGGCCCTAGGATATTAAGTTGCATTCCTATGTTTGTTGAGTTCTTCCTACATGTCAGCAACTACACCAGGCCCTGCACAGCACAAACACAGTATCTTCTAAGGTAGTGCTATCCCCCGCCCTCCCGTTTTTGAAGAGCAGCCTGCAGCTTAGAGTGAAATGCTTGTCCTAGGTCACATAGTTCATGAATGCAAAAACCAGGATCTCAACTCAGCTGGATCTAATTCCAGATTCTAGATCCTCCCCCCTCCCCCAACCCCCAAACAGCCACTGTGGGCAGGGACTCCAAGGTACACTTAGAAAAATTTCATTGGCCGTAAGTTATATTTATTTTTCATGTATCTTACGTTCGGCCCATTTTTATTTTGTTTTCCTCTTGTGCAGAGAGAAAAGATGTTGTATTCTGGATATATTGGTTTTATGCATTCTGCTGCCTATAGCTCCCTTGGAACATTTTTGGCTAAATGTAATAAGTAAAACCACTGAATTTGGGGAGGGGCTTTATGGAATGTTCTTTCAGGATGTCAGGATATAGTCTTAGACTAGACTTTTAATAAGCCTTTTTCTTTTTTTTTTTTTTTTTGGTAGCTTAGGAAGTTTTCTGTGATGCCGATGACCCGTGGAATTGAAACTCATCTATTAAATTACTCCAGTCTCGTAATACCTTTTGTTTCTTGAGTGTCCCAATTGCTTCTCTGACAGTTTGTTCTGAAAATTGACTTTGTGATTTTCAGTGGATTGAAGGTCCGTGAGGGCCTCTCAGCCAAAGCTCACAGGCATGCGGGGTCGTCCTCTCTCTCCCAGCCATCCGGGCGCTCTGACCTTCCGCTTTAGGCATGTACTGCCTTCTGTCTGCCTTCCCCTCTAACTTTTCTCTTCTTCCCAGGCTGTGCAGGATCTGCTGCAGACCCTGGATCTGGAGAAGAAGGCGGTAGCCGTGGGGCACAGCCAAGTGAGTAGAGCTTCTTCCTTATGCCACCTGCCCATCACATCAGGGACCCAGATGAGACCCCGTGCATGTCCTACCTCACTGTGTTTCCTTTTCAGCCAACTAAAAACAGGGCTAGTAATATTTTTCCTCCCTGACTATTTTACAAGGCTGTGAAATAAAATGTGATAATGTGGGAGAAAATAACATTGGGAAATACTTATTAGAGATCATCAATGTATTGCTTCTTTGCAGGCGAGGACACTGTATCATGGGAAGCCCTCCCTATTCAGTCTTATAGGTAGCTAGGGGTACTGATATAGATCCCGTGAAAACTTGGATTGGTCCAAACCCAGGGTCTTTGAAATAGATACTCTGTGGGTTCTAGTATGTGTTAATGGAATATGTAACACAGTTTTTACACATGGGTCTTTATGGTCCAGAGGCAGAGGGATTATCCTTCAGCTCCAAGAACTTCATCCTTCTAGACTAGCAGTTCTCATAGTTTGGTCCCTGGATCAGCAGCATCAGTAGGAAACATAAGCTCTCAGGGGCTACCCAGACCTGGTAACTCTGCAGGTAGGACCAGGCCATCTGGGCTGTGACAAGCCCTCGAGGGGATTCTAGTGCACGCTTAGGATTGAGAACCTCTGGTCTAGATAATCACTAGTTATTTCATAAATGCAAAAACCAGTCCCTGTGGTCCCAGCAGCTACTGCAAGCAAGGAAGGAAGCAGAGGAAGGTGTGGCATCGCTATACAGTTTCACAGCGGCGATGGCAAGCAGTCTATAAGCCACACACCCCTGTAATGAAACATTATTATTAGTGAGTAATGCTTGGTTTTCCCTTAGAAACGGTCAAGAGCAAATCAAGGTCAGTGTGTCCTTTGGAAGCCAGGCTAGGCCATCTTTAAGGGCAGATGCAGCTCTCATGCATTGCAGGATCCAGCATTTGAGAGATGGGAAGGCTAGGAAGTGAAGAGAGAGCCGGCTGAGCTGGTCCACATGCTACTGCTTCCTAACTGTGTGAATCGGGAGTGAGTCCTTTCTCCTCTGAGCCTCAGTTCCCTTGTCTGTAAAATGGAGCTATTGTAACATCGTTAGTTAGGTCACTTGCTATTTATCTAGCTTCTCCTTTACCTGCCCCTCCACCCCCGCTTTCCCCAAGTTGGCTCTGGGAACCACTAAGTCGTCGGTTAACAGGGATGGGCTGTCCTTACTGTGGAATACATTTGTCAGGAGGATGAGATGCTTATCAACTGGGACAACATTTTAATCTTTAAAGAATTATGCTTACTTAGAAAATTATGAAGACCAGAAGAGCCAATTCCTGAGCAGTGCCCGATACAAAAGCTATGACCATAACCGATTTTTAAACTTCAGCCTTCAGCATTTTGAGAAGAAAAACAGCTTGCGTGGCAATGGCCCCAGAGTTTCCCTGAAGATGAGGATGTTAGGAGTTAAACTCTGCTCAGGTCCGATAAGCAGCTGGACCCATGAAAAGGGAATCGTTTAGATTCTGCTTTGTGATTTTCAGCCCCCGAAGCCTTATCAAGGACCGTGCGGAAGGCCATGGCATTTATGAAAATGGTGGGATTCCACGCGCGTGGCCTCCTGGTCAGCAGTGTGCTTTTAAAAGGAAAAAAAAAAAAAATCAAAACAGGATTCTGTAGAGGCAATGACTTCTTCCTGTTCTGTATCTGATCGTTTCCAATTATCTTTTTAATGAAAGCGCCATACTTAATCAATAGCGGTTGAGGCAGCCGCCTCCACTGTCTGTAATAGATGAACTAGTGCTGTCATCACTTTGATCATTGATTTTCCTTTTTCTTTATAGCAGCTCGTGGGACCCACTAGCTTGTGAAATTAATACAGTCATTATTGAAGCAATCTGATAGGTAATGCGTCAATCGTGTCTTTATTTCAATGAGGCTAATTGTCTTGGTGGTCCTAGCTGATAGAATGTGTTCTGTAGAGCAGTGGAGGGTTGCAAAATAGAGTTAGCAACGACTGAGCGTGCTCATTTTCATTTTCGCAACGAGAAAGGGTTGGTTGTGGGATTGGGAGAAAGGTCTTCGTTGCAGAAAATCCATTTAGGAGAATGGAGAATATAGAGACCCCTTGTTCCACGTGGAATCAAATTACAGCACAAGTCCGCTTCAGGCATGCGTGTCATAGTGAATGAGGACATGAGGCCTCATTCGTGTCCATGGAGACTGGGTGCAGATGGTGAACTCCAAGTTTTGGGTTCAAGTTGGTCACTGGCTATGTGAACTTCAGTCAGTTGCATGGCCTCCCTGAGCCAACATATTTCCTCATAGGGTTGTTTTGAGTGTTCACATGAGACATTGGAGAAAGAGCTCTGAAAAATATAGATGCCATGCAAATGTGAATTGTATTCAGGAATAATTGGAGTCTGGTCTGGAATCAGATAGAGGGAAGTAAATCCTGGTGCCACTTGCTAGTGGAGGACCATGGGAAACTGCCCCTTTAGCCTCAGTTACTCCCTCTATCAACTGAGGGTGGTCATGGTAACTGTCACATGGGATTATGCACGTAAAGTGCTTTGTGGGCATAGCAAGCGGTCAGTCCAGACCCAGAACACAGTAAGGGCTTTGTGAAGTGCTGACCATTAATGAGTAATGTCACCGAGGAAGGTGGAGCTGTCCCAGGGCTTCCTGAGAAATTGCACAGCTTTGGGGTTATCGGCCACATGGGGTGCAGAATCACACAGGGCAGTCATAGAAATAAGTGTAAGGGGCGTCTGAAAGGGGACCCCTCCCCCGGTCACTGACTCAAACCCCATGACCAGAGCATCTTTCCTTTGCCTTTGAGGAGGTGAGGCCCACGGTAGCTGCCCTCCCACCAGCCCCACTGCTTCGGGTTCTCTCAGACAACCCTTTTGTGCACCCTGCTGTCTCTGAAGGTGGCCCTGGGGGATGCCGAGGAGGCATTGATCACGTTGCTGCGGGCGCCTCCATCCGTTATTGATGAGCCAAGGCCTGGAGATTGTGAACCATGAGCTGTTGGCCACTAGATGCCTGAGTCCCTTCTGTGGGAGGCACCGGCCCCGCCCCGTCCTCCCCTGACCCGAGCGGGCTGCCCTCACTTGCCCTCCACTCTCTACCCCTCCTTCTATGGCAGGGCAGGGTATCACCAGAGCACCTCGTCTCTCAGATAGCAGATGCCAGTGGCACGCATCCAAACAAATGCACATTTCAAGGCCGACACCAACCCCACTGATCCAGCCTCTCCTGGGGCAAGGGCGGGGAATCTGTGTTCACCCCAGCTTCCCTGCTGATGTCCCTGGTGGACATTGAGGCAGATCTGTCCTCACAGTGGTTCTCAAAAGAATGTGCATGTGAATCCCTTCAGGGCGGCGTTGAAGTGCTGGTTCTGATTTAGAGGGGCTGGGCTGGGCCCTGAGACATGGCATTTCTGACAAGTTCCGGGCAATAATGATGCTGCCAGTGGGTGGACCACACTCAGTATCCAGAGGCTAGAAGACAGGAAAGAAGAGCCACAGGAGACAAGAGGCTGTGGTTTGTTTAGCTCCTCAGTCCAGGGCAGCAGCTAGGCACGATTTCAGAAGGATGCAAGAGGACCGTGGTCCCCATGGAGGCCACCTCCCATGTCTCACAAGCTCATTCAGTGGGGGCAGAATTCACCGGCCGCCTTCTCTCCTTCCAGGTTTTCCTCAAGGCAGGCGTGGTCTCCAGGCTTGAGAAGCAGCGGGAGAAGCAGGTGGCTCACAGCATCATGTTGTTCCAGGCGGCCTGCAAGGGCTTCCTGTCTCGCCAGGAATTCAAGAAGCTGAAGGTATGGAGGCCAGCGTGCCCCATGGAGCCGGCCAGGTGGGCGATGTGGCATAGCAGCAACCAGGCGGGGCTGGGCTGCAATCCCACACTTCTCACCCTTGCGCTCTGTCCAAATCCCCTCAGAGGGCTGTTGACATGCAGGTTCTGATCCAGTGGGTCTTGGGTGAACCCGGGGTCTGCACAGCTCCCATGAGGGGACCTGTGGTACTAGTCCATGAGCACACCCTGAGGGGGGACACTTTGAGCGACGCTTTGCTAGATGTTACGAGTTGTTTCTAGGACAGTGACATCACATGACTAAGTGTCAGCCTTGCTCTAGATACTCATGAGGTCTGTCCATGGTTTCAGCCTGCCCCCTCTCCCCCAGGTCAGCAGATAGGTGAGGGCAGGACCCAAGGGGGGGGGACCCCCTAGTTCTCTGGTGTCCTCCTGCAGGTTCGTCGGCTGGCCGGACAGTGCATCCAGAAGAATGTGGCCGTGTTCCTGGCGGTCAAAGACTGGCCGTGGTGGCAGCTCCTCGGTTCCCTCAGGCCCCAGCTGAGCACCAGCATCGGACACGAGCAGTTCCGTGCCAAGGAGGTTGGTCCATGTGTCAGGCAGGGGGCCGGCTGGCCACTCCCTCCCCACACCCCATCTCCATGCTGTGTCCAGACCCAGGACCCCCACATCCGAAAAGCCTTGAGCTCGGAATGTTCTGCCCAGCGGCCCCGCCTCCTCTTCCCTTCGCTTCTGCCAGCCAGGATGCGCATGCTCCGTCCTGTGCCCAGCTCCTGTCCAGGCCCCAGGTGCTGGGAGGAGGCACCGTGGCTACCCCGGGGGCACGAACACTGACCGCTTCACCCAGTGGTGGAGTCTCTGAGCCCTGTATCTTCTTACCTCACGGGAAACACTCCCTCACTGTCCTTTCCGCCTGTGTGCACCTCCCTTGAGCCGTTTTTGTTGGTTTCTCGTTTATCCTTTCCTTTTT
Organism: Craseonycteris thonglongyai; assembly: GCA_004027555.1. Classification (NCBI taxonomy): domain Eukaryota; kingdom Metazoa; phylum Chordata; class Mammalia; order Chiroptera; family Craseonycteridae; genus Craseonycteris; species Craseonycteris thonglongyai. The sequence goes on along the minus strand of PVKE010002593.1, from coordinate 60,323 downwards.
TATTTTTTTTGCAAAAATTAGAATGCACACACACATGAGTTCTTTTCTTTGAGGGAAAGAGGGAAGGAGGGAAGGAGGGAAGGAGTCCCTTGTGGGAACATTGCGCCTGAGCATCGTGCAGATAGACGGGCTGAACCAGCCACTCACTTCCCCAGCACTAGTGTCACACGTGGAATGTGTACCACTGCTCCTGAGTGGCTTCTGTTATGGTGCCTGTTTTTGTAGGAGGAGCTTACGATGCTGAGACAGAAGCTAGAAAAATCGGAGAAGTCTCGGAGCGAACTCCGGCAGAACACAGACCTGCTAGAGAGCAAGGTACCCCCATCCCTCCTGTGTGGGGCCCTGTGGGAGGGGAGGTCTGCTGATGGGGAGAAGGTGATGCACCCGGCACCTGGCACCGCGCTGAGTGCTTTACACGCCTGCTCAGAATAACCATGTGAGGCGCATGTTGTTACTGTCCCCATTTTACAGAGCAGGAAACTGAGGCCCCCAGATAGTAGGTGTCTCGCAAGGCCACACAACCAGCCAGTATAGACCTGGGGCTCAAAACAATGTCATCTGGCTCCAAAGGGAAGACTTGCTTAAATAAGTCACAAAAGCACAAATCTCAGGGGGGAAGTCATACTTTGACTATTTTAAAGTAATACACTTTTGTTTATCAAAGCATAAGACCCCTACATCCTTGGAGCTCAAATTTGCAGCACATATAACAGCCAGAGTGTCTAGAATATGTAAAGAACTTCCTCAGATCACTGGGAAAAGGCAAACACCCCTGTAGGGAAAAAATGGACAAAAAGTACAGATCTGTAGTTTCCATGAGGGCAACTCTTGTTTCAGGGTTTAAATGTTCAGGAATTCAAGTGGGTGATAAACTCATGAAAGATGCTCAGTCTACCAAGCAATCCAGAAATGCAAATGAACACCACCGTAAGCATCATTTCACACTTGGGATGGGCAAAATCTAAAAAGTCTCCCGGAGTCAAGTGCTGGCAAGAATGTGCAGCTGCAGGAACTTTTCAGGGCTGCTGGTGGGCGTGTGACCGGATGTCATATTTAGATGACAGAGTGTGGTGATCTCTTCCTCCTCCCCCTTCCTCTTCTTCCTTTTCTCCCTTCTCTTCCTCCTTCTTTTTAAATGCTCTGTTAAGGTCCAACATACAAATAGGTGCACACATCGCATGCCTACATCTCAACGAGTTTTTACAAAGTGCCCACCAGTGTAGCCAGCACCTTGACTGAGACACAGATCACTCCTGACCCCCTTCAGATCCCTCCTTGTCCCCCTGGGATGGTGTGCTGAGAGGTGCACGTGATGTAGTTACTTACCACACTAGGCAAGTCTTTGGCTGTCACCACTGTTACTAACATGCTTTTGAATTCTTGTCATCTTTCCGCAGCAGACTGAGTTCTTCAAAGATAGTGATATAGCTCAACTAGTTTGTTATGCCTCACAAAGCATTCAGTATGAATTGGATCAATAAATGGGATAATATGGAGGCCCTTGGGGGCAGAGTCTGGCACATAGTAGGTGCTCCCATAATGAATGACTTGTGACAGGGACAGTCCTAGACCACATGTGCTCAGTACCCACTGTTCCTCCCAACGGCAAATGGGGCCAGTGCTCAGGATATAGGACTTGTTTGACTTGATGCAGAATGCCCAGCACACTCACTCATCTCTCTCTTCTCTCTGGTGGACCCTGAAGTCCTTGTCCCTAAGTAGAAAGATGGCTTCTGAAGACTTGGCCAAGTGGTAGATCCGGGGGCAGTTTCAGAAAACCTTTTAGTTAATTGGTCCCTGAGTAAGGACCCCTCTGGGCTTGCAGGCCAGGCTCTCCACCTCGTTAAATGGGGGATTCACTTTCCTTCACAATAGCTCTGCGCATGGAGCCTACCCCTCACCTCTATGGACAAATTCCTGAGCCCCTAAATGTGGGCAGAGAGAGACATCTGCGGGGACAGGGCAGGTCAGGGGCTACTGGCCTCTGTGAAAAGCACCTGTCACTTCCCCAATTTGAAGAGGCTAATTGTCCTTTGGGCTCCAGACTCAGGTTCTGTGAAACTCAATATTAATGCATTAAATTAATTTTGTGCTCCCTTTGCTCAGGCTGATTAGCACAAATTAAATTTCACGCTAATTGGCTAAGGCGGAGAGAACACAGTCCTGGCGTTGGAGATCAATGCCGATCTCAGAGATAGGAAGTGTGATCTGGGGCATTCTTGGATTACACTGGCCTGTGTTTGGTGCCTGTTGCAAATGATCGCTTCTCAAGCTCCAAGGCCCCTGTGTGCCCATGAGCACATCTAACTCATCTAAAGCCAAGGGTGAGGCCAAGGTTAGCAGGACATCCTAGCAACTTCTGTGGCAGTAGTTCTTAGGCTTCATGGTGCTTACGAATTATCCTGGAGTGTGCTGAGATTCAGATCTCCTAGTCCCACCAAAGAGATTGTGGTTTGGGGGACTGGAGAATGCTGGGGTTTGCATTTTAATGATTACCCCAGGTCATTGGAATGAACTTATTTCCCCCAGAACAATTTAAAGACAACCATGTCAGGAGTAGCAAAAAGGAAGCCTTACCCCAAAGATAGCCACGAATACCCTGGGAGAGACTTCCTTCACGAACTGGTGGTGTTACTTGATAGACCTGAGTTCAAGTCCCAGCTCTGCCACCTACTTGCTGTGTGACTTTAGAACATGCCCTTTAAGCATCCTTTTTGCTTTGTTTCTATTGAAACCTGCACTGTGGTCTGAGCGGTCACTGGCAGGTCAACAAGGTGGGAGGTGGGTGGGCTCCCGGAGGAAAAATGGTGGGGCATATGGAAGGTAGAGCGGCCCCAGACTTTGTAGCTCGATTACTATTTTTTGGACTATTTTTAAATGATATTTATTGTTTTGTGTTTTTCCGATTACAAGAGGGGTTTTGAAAATCAGCAGCACAGAAATGCAGCACCAAAAAATTGGAGTCTCCCATGACCCCACCTCTCCAGGAAAACAAACAAACAAACAAACAAACAAAATCTACTAAGAGTTTGAGAGTGCCTTTTTTTTTCTGTGTTAGCACAAACAAAAACGGGAACTGGCCAAAATTCTGTTCCGTAACGCCACTGTTTTCCCCTTTGCGGATTTTTTTCATGTCAGAACAGAGATCAGTATCCTTCTTCATGGCGCAGTTGAATGATTTTTGAGACAGTACTGAGGGCCGGGCCTGGCAGGGCAGCTGGGCTTCATGCTGGGTGGTAGCAAGGCTCAGTTGTCGTCCTCACTGTGACACAGGGGGCTTGATGGGGAGATTGAGGCGTTTTGACATCTTCATGCGCATCATTTATGGTATAGAATCAGAATGACAGGAAGACAATTCTGAGGTCTGTATTCCGAACCACATCGTGACATTGAAGGCGTGCCTTGACCCGGGAGCCAGTGATTTGTTCAAGGGTGGCCCTGTGGAGTATGTAGGGGGAGAAGGGTTGGTGGCCCCAACAAGTGACACTATTGTCACCCTCCCCATCCCAGTTTGCTGACTTGAGCACCGAGCTCGCCGATGAGCGCTTCAAAGGGGACATGGCCTGCCAGATGCTGGAGAGAGAGCGGGCTGAGCGGCTGCGGGCCTTCCGGGAGGTCCAGGAGCTGAAGGTGAGGGGGCCCGCATGGCGGGCAGCAGCGAACAGGGTGGCTGGGAGGGTCGGGCCTGCCCTCGGCGCTCACTCCGGGGACCAGAAAACCCCAGCAAGTGGCACAGGCGTACTGACTCCACGCTCAGGGCCCTAGAGGACTTTGGGGTCTTGCTCAGGCTTGGCCTTGGAGGTACCCTGGGTGCAGGGAATGGTTTGGGAGACACCCTGGGTGAGGTGGCCGGCCCAGGCTTCTCGCCAGCTGCGGCTTGAGGCCTCAAGGCCTTTCTTCCAGAGCAAGTACGAGCAAGTCCAGAAGAATCTGGGAGATGCAGAGAAGCGGTTGGAAGCAGCCCAGCAGAAAATGCAGTTGAATGACTTGGAAAAGAGTCGCACTGGCGGAGGTGAGTGAAATGGAGCCTTGGGTTTGTATGCTGGTGGCAAAAGCTGTCCTTTGATTTCATGCATTCACCCACGCATTCATCCATCCATTTGTGCCAACACACTGAGCACTGATTTTGCACTGGATGTTGCATTAGGGGCGGAGGCTTTGGCAGAGCGAATGGGCATTGTCCTTGTCCTCTGGGGGCTTACAGTCTAGTGGAATGGGTAGATAATTAAATAATCAAACACACAGTTCAGTAGTATCCCAAGGAACAAATTATCAATGTGACAGGTATACTCTAGTGATACTGTCAAGAATGACATAAAAAAAGGGGGGGGGGACTCAATACTGGGGAAGGCACCTTTATATTTATTGCAACAGTGTAAATATAAATTTAGGGGAAGGCAGTTCAATGGTTAAAAGTGGATGCATATAATTGCGTGTGTGGATTCAGACCTAGGTTCTTTCTCTTGTTAGAGGAAGGTTTGGAGCACAGAAATTGCGTCTTGGTTTTTCCATCTGGATGTAGTCAGAGACGGTTAAGAGGAAGTGCTCAGCCATGAGCATGCGCAGAAGGCTGGATGCTGTTTGTCACTTTAGCATTATTAATATAATACTTAATAGTGGGATCGTTATCTGTGCTCATAACCTGTGAACGCAGAAACCACTACTCTTCCCCTTTAAAAGCAGTGTCAGGCCCTCAGCAGCTACTGAATGAACGAAGAGAAGGTGAGGGGCCCCCAAACTGCCAGAGGATAGAGGCGCTCAGCAGAGCCAGGGCTTTCTAGTGGTGCCCATCCTCCACCGTCACATGGAGACTCCCATACTGTGGTGGGATGGGCACGGTGACATCTTTGTCAACTCTTCTCTCCAGTCTCAATGAGTTAAGTGAGAAGGATGCCCAGGGTGTCTGTCAGCTTTTATCAGATGCTGACATCACTCCTTCGGTGACCCCAGAGAATTTATGTCCTACAAATGTCAGGGACACTCAGAGGAACGGAGGTCTGGAGCCAGGGGAAAAGAGGCAAGACGCATTTTTCTGCTCCACTCTTGTTCTCCTGTCCTCCTGGCTACCCCAGGGTGGGCATTTACCAGGGAGGGTCAGACGGAGGAGTCTGAGATTCTCTGATACAGGAGCCCCACAAGGAAGGAAGGGGACATGCAGGAAGGGGACACACAGGAAGGGGACACACAGGAAGGGGACACGCAGGAAGGGGACATGCAGGAATGGGACATGCAGGAAGGGGACACGCAGGAAGGGGACACTGGAGCACCGCAGCAGGGGATAGCACAATTCCCCCCAGGAGCCTGGCTCCAGTTCCGTCCTGATTTATGTCTAAACGATGCTTCCTATCGCAAGGTGCGGGAGTTAGGAGAGGGGACATGTGCACACCTCGTGGGCACGTTAATCACCGTGCTGTATGGCCTCTCAGTTCTGGATGCTCACTTCCGGAAGCCAACCCACAGGTATTTTTTTATTGTGGAAGTCATACACACTCATTATAAATTTCTAAAATATAATAAAATTGGAAGAAGAAATAACGTTTTAATCACACCATTGCGATGCCACCACCACCTCTTATCATGGATGGGTCAAGCTGGAGCACATTGTTAAAAACATGTGTTTGTCCTCTCTGCATGGTTAAGTATTTAAAGAGAACCTTTTATGGTATGCATCCAGCCCTGAGCCAGCCCACAGAGGGGTTGCAGTAGAGTTTTAGTTGGGCCCTGCTCTCGAGAAACTTGCGCTATAAATGGGGAGGTCAGCGAAACTCAGGAAAATGGTGACTGGCTGAGTTGTATGTACTAATGAAGAATGGTGCCTGTGGCGAGGGAGGTTGCAGGTGGAAGTCGGCCTTAAGAGTGGAGAAGTTTCCTCATCTGCTCGTGTTACCCACTCACACCACTTACCTCAGTAGCACATCACAGCGCAGAGGACGTGGTTCAGCCACACAAGTGCTTCTTGCTTCCTCTGCTTTTTGCAGGCTGTGCTGTTGGCTACTTGAGACTTTTTTTCTAGTGGGAAGACAGGATTCTCTTCCTACCATGACATTATTTACCTTGGTGGAAACTTGAACAAACTCTAACTCCTTACAATCTGTCATTCTTCTGTTTGGGTTAGTAATATGGTAATCCCTATTGGGACCATCTCCTCCAAGACCTCAGTCCTACCATCCATCCATCCATTCATCCACCCACCCACCCATCCACCCACCCATCCACCCATCATCTACTTACCTGTGCCTCCATCTGCCCTACCATCCGTATATCTATCAATTTATCAATCCACATATCCATCCATCCATCCATCCTCTATTCATCCATCCACCCATGTACCCACCTATCTCTTCACCCTAACATCTATCCATCCACCTATCCAGTGAAAATTATGGAGCACTTATGACATGATAGGCATTATAGTTAGTCCTGGGAACACAACGATAAAAAAAATATGTTTGCTGCCCTATGAGTTTGAGTCCTTCTCGGTATTTTCATAAGCTTTCCTTCTGAGAGCCTCAATCATGCTTGGCTCTAGCTGTCTTTTTACATGTCTACCTCCACCACTAGATTTCCCTGAAGATAGAATGTTTTCTTATTCATTATCCCTTGTGCTTGATATGCAGTAGTGTGCTCAACAAGTGTTTGGATGGATGGAAAGTGGATGGAAGAATGTATGATGGGTGAGTGGGTGGACGGATGGGATGGATGGAGAGATGAATTAAGTTTAAACAGTCTCTATTTTAAGCTGTTCACTTATGGAATATTTTCCATAACTCCATTACTTTATGGGACATTATTATTCAGATGGTCAAAAAAAAATAAAAAGAAAGAAAGAAATCATAACCTGGTCTAGCCTAGCCATTCAGTCAGTTTTCATCAACTAGCAAATGATTTTTTCTTTTTAAGATAATTTCCAAATCAAGGGATTGTTCTGTTATGGAGACGTCTTGTGACCAATGTCTCTATTGCTATGACTTCAGCAGACATTTTGTTACTCATTTGTTGTTAATTCAGCCAGTAGTCAGTGATTCCATACACTGTCACCCAATGTGGTTGGCCAGTAGGATGATTCCAATTGGTGAATGTGTATCAATGTGGGGGAAACTTCTATGTGCAGGGATCTCTTCTAGAGGGCAGCAAGGATTCAAAAATGACTAAAACATCTCCCCTGTCCTCAGGATTTTTTTTTTTTTTTTAAGGAAGATTATGTGTACACTTGTGGAGAAATTGAACAGTATAAAACAACTGAGCTTAGAATAGTGAGCAGTTAATAACTTAAACAACTGGAAGGGCCAGAACAGGCTGCCTAGAGGAAGTGTTGATATTTTTTTAATCCTGCTTGGGACTTAAAGCAGGATTTCCTAACCTGAAATCCAACGTCAAGCTCTGGAACCCTGTTAACATTGTGCATTTGTGTACAAAGAGCTAAGTAAGTGGAGAACCACCCTCACTCACCTAGCCGTCCATCTGGTCTAACTTCATTACACAGCTGATGAGTGGCAATTGCACCTCGACTGTGCTCAGATGGAGAATGAGTTCCTCCGGAAGCGTCTACAGCAATGTGAGGAGAGGCTGGACTCAGAGCTGACATCCAAGAAAGAGCTGGAACAGCAGGTACGAAGTAGTAGGTCGTCTACGTCACAATAAAAAACAAGTGTGAGAGATTGGGCGGGTTCTTACCTCCACTAGCCAAAGTTGTTCGCTGGTCTTGGGGAGGGAGATAAGGCCCCAGCCATGCCATGTTTTTAACCTCTGCTGTTATCACAAATGTGGGACACTGTGGGCAATGAAAACGATTTTCTCCACCAGCAGGTGTTCTACTCTGGGCAAGGATTTTACTCGGTGGTACAAAGAACATAAACATAAACTCAGGATCTGAGTTTCAGTTCTATTTCTGCTTTGACCTTGCAGAAATCACTTTATATGTTGGGCCTCAGATTTCTCGTCTATGAAACTAGTGTAATATGCTCTTAAGCAGTCATGTGTTATCCATTCCCCGGGCCTCTATTCTAATCTGCCCTCTCCATCTCTCATCTAACCCAGAGCAACTGCCTCCTAATTGCTCTCCTAGCCTCTAGCATCTCCCCTCAATCACCTGCCACATTGCAGCCAAAGGAACATCCAGTCTCCTTCAGACTGTTCTGTTATCTCGTTATGTTGACTGTCATGGTGGATTGTTTCCTTGTGTGTTTTGTCAATTTTGATCGTGAGCTCATCTTCCAGTACAGTCACCTAGGGGTTTGCATTGTGAAATAGCCGGGTTTTCCTCCTCGCATGCTAAATGTTTTGGCCTGTTTGTCTGTTTTGTACTGGGTGGGGTGCCCCTAAATTTTTCTCCAAGTATCAGCCTCATCATGCTGTCTTTTAATTATCTTCTTCCTTCTTGGTCTCCCCATTAGAGGTCAGCACCATGAGAGTTGAGGTCATATTGTCCTGTGCTATTAGTATACACACCTCCTCATTGGGAGAGAAAAGTTTTGTGAGATCACCTTGCGACGGCGGGCCAGCGTGAAATCACGTGGAATTTTGTAGGCAATAGCAGTGAGCTTTGTTATGCTCCATGGTGATGATGGTCTTACTGGTCATGTCCAGCTCAGACCTTATACGGTGGTCCTCCAAGAGACATCCGAACTGCAGATACACAGAAGGCCAGCTGCAGGGAAACGGCCCACTTCTGTAACAATGACTCGCAAAGTTGGGTCAGTATCCCCCAGAGAAGGGGACAGTCATGCTACATTAAAAAGTAATAAAAACCGCAACCTTTTCTGAGTAGCTGAATATAAGAAAACATCCCATTTGCCTTCAAATAACTGACTTCAGAATTACAGGCTTCATTAACTCAGCATTTTGCTTATTTAAAGCAATGCCTTAATGAGGCCATTTCTTCAAAGCGAGTGTTCTGAGTCGTCCTCTCCCCCAGATCTAAACTAGGACATGTGGGAGGGGGATTCCCCGGGGGGGGGGGGGAGCGGGAGAGGCTAGGGCCTTTGCTTTCTTCCTGCATCAGCCAGCCGTCTGAAGTGCCGCTTGCTGCTGTAACCTTTACAATCTCTCCTAGCCTGTCTCCTGGGTTTTCCAGTCAGATTTTCTCCGTGTGCCATTGGGGCTGCTTCCTGGCTGATCCTCACTTAGCTTCTTGTGTTCTGACAGCTGATGGGGACATTAATTATATGCTCCTCAAGGGCTGTCAGGTTGAGGCAGGGCATGTAAGGAATCCGGGAGCACTGACATTTGGATTATTGAGAAAAATGAAAAGCCACTCCAAGAGATGAATAGAATCACGCCCATTCTACCCCTGGGCACACGGAGGCCCGGAGAAGTAGCTTCCTCGAGGTGACGCAGGTAGAGTGGTCAGGACAGCGTCTGGCCGCCCCAGTGCCTTCTCTCTCTGTTATGCTCCCTGTGGCAATGGCAGCGGCTCGAAATAAGAAGCCAGCGCCCACAGCGTGCCGTGTCACTCTGTCGCTCCCTCAGCTCAGGGAGCTGCAGAGGGCTTACGACGGCGCCAAGAAGATGGCTCTCCAGCTGAAGAGGAAGTGCCACCGGCTGACCTGTGACCTGGAGGATACCCGCTTCCTGCTGGAGAACCAGCAGAGCCGAAACCACGACCTTGAGAAGAAGCAGAAGAAGTGAGTCACGCGCCACATCGTCGCCTGCGTGGGGGCTGCCTGGGTGGTGGGGTCGCTGGGGGTCTCCGGCTTCTCTCCCCAAGCCCCCTGTGAGGGCAGGAGAAGTCCATCGAGTGGTGGACGTTCAGGCAGAAGGGCTGTCGCCGGGAGCAATCTGGAGTGAGTCATCCTTGCTCAGCTCTCTCTAAGTGTCATCACACTGTCGATGGAGTCAGTGCTGCCTGAGTTGGCTGGGCCCCGGATGAAGGGATGTCTCCCTGCTGGTAGAGTTCTTGCCCTGACCTCGGCTTCTAAGTTCAGAGAGGTCCAGGGTGGTTCCACATGGGGTTGGCTTTTTGTTGCCATGGTTACCCCATGGGTCACAAAGCTCAGTTCCGAGCGCTGATGGAACTCCCAGCCTGCTTCCTTGGGGTAAGGCCTGTGCCCGACTCACTGACCGTCACACTCAGCTGAGGCTGGACCCCAGCCCCATTTTGAGTGGGGTGATGAGTGTCTGCGCATCTGTCTGGCCTCGGTTGGCCAGTCAGTATGCTGCAGCAATTGGGGTCTCTAGGAGCCATTCTTGGGCAGGGTGGCGTGGTCGGGACTCCTGTGGTGCGTCAGTGGCTGTCTGGCTCCCAGGCAGGGGTGGGGGAACTGGCTAAGAGAGCAGCGCATCTGCTCAGTCCCACTTCCACTCTATGGAAATTTGGACATAACGGTATGCTGTCTGCTGACGTGCTAGCAGGACTACACAGACCCCAACCCAGAGCCTGGCCCTGTGGGATTACTGGGTCACGAGGGTCATCACACTGTTTCCATTCAGGGGCAGCCAATGGTGCCTCTTGAATGTTTCCACCAAGAGCCAATCAGAAAGCTCCTGGAGGGAAGTCGGGATGGCTCAGCAGGTTAAGCGCTCGCTTTGTGGCCCCGGAGCCAGAGGATCGCATCCCCGCCCCAGCCTGTGTGGACCCACATGCTGAAGTGGGTGTGCCCTCAGTTTGGTTCTCGCCGAGACCTATGCGGGAGGCTCCCTGCCCAGCTCCTGCCCTGCACAGCCCTGCACCCACCTGTGGAGTGAAACCATATGGAAAACTAATGCTGTCAACTATGGAGACCGCTCTGGGCCCTCCCAGATGTCCCACCTCAGTGGGGCCATGACATGCGTTTCCTTGGGCAGGTTTGACATGCAGCTGGCCCAGGCCCTGGGGGAGACAGTGTTTGAGAAGGGCCTCCGTGAGAAGGTGACCCAGGAGAACGCCAGCGTCCGCTGGGAACTGGGCCAGCTTCAGCAGCAGTTGCAGGTAAGGGGCGGAGGGCACGGAGCCCTCTCCACTCTTGGTAGCTGGGTCTCGGGAATACCCACCATGCACCTGCTCTGAGCGGTGACAGGGAGGGACCCCAGGGTGGGTGTGCTGGTCTGCCAGCCAGCAGGAGTCGTGGACCCCAGTGCACCCTCATCAAGCAGACAGTGTAAATGGCAGCTTGATGATCTGACCTCCCGAGCTTGATGTATTGAAATTGTTCTGGTCACCGGCATGAACTCCAGGGTGTCCACCTGGGGGGGTATGAGAAGCTTGGCATAAAGTTAGCTGAACCCCCGTCCAGGGGCAGTGCCCTGCCCCATGCAGGATCCAGTGCAGAGGGGCTTTATTAAAAAAAACAACAAAAACACAGGTACTTTGCTTGGTTGCTCCTTACCCTGCTGTGGCTCCCTATTACCCCTAAGAGGTGACTTTCCAACCTGGAAGTGTCATTTCTGGGCATGCTGCCTCCCTGCTCCATCTCAATCCTGGCCTCAGCAGGTGCACAGCCTACAAAGGGGACAAGCACCCCCTTTATGTGCTTTGAGGTCTAACTCTCAGGGCAGTGATGTAGTTTTCCCACCCCGGCCTGTCTGTCCTTGGGGTTGCACGGGGGCCACTGGGCAAGTCTGCAAGGCTGAGTGGAGATGGCGCTGTCCCAGTAGGTCGTGGAGGTTAACCTGGGGAGAGGGGTGGTGGCCATGTGACTCCAGATCTCTGCTCTGTCTCTGTAGCAAAAGGACCAGGAAACCTCACAGCTGAAGCAAGAGGTGGAGATGCTGCAGGGCCAAAAGCGGGAGCTGCTGGAGTCGCCCACTCTGGGGGGACACTGTGTCGCTGACTTGAAGGAGAGGCTCTGGAAGCTGGAATCCAGTGCCCTTGAGCAACAGAAGATCCAGAACCAGCAGGAAAACACCATCAAGCAGCTGGAGCAGGTAGAAGAGCCTTGTCCCCTGCTGGCTCCCTGTCAGGAGACACTATTCGCACGTGAGATGGCCACCTGCCTCATCCTCCCATGGCTCCCTAGGACCCCAGGCACCCTCTGAATCCCTAGGCCGGATGATCAGATCCTTCGCGTCCTAGCCCAGTGCTATCCTGCAAGCCTCAATGCCACCTCCTCCAAGAAGCTTGCCTTGATAACCTTCTCAGATGTACCCTCACCTCCAGGTCACATTCACTTTCCATCTCCGTAGCTGGTTTGCTTGCCTTCACAGCACCTGCCATCCCATTCGTTGGTACTTTTTAAAAAATTGCTCAGTGCTTTCCTCCCCCATTAGGCTACAAGTTTCAGGAAGGCAGAGTCTTTTGGTGTGGTTTTGTTTGTTTACCTTGCTTATAAGGGCTTCCCAAGAGCTTAGAATGAGGCTGGCTATATAGTTGGTGCTCAGTTAATCATTGGTGACCCAATATCTATCATTCATTGAGCACTGTCTGTGCATCAGTCTCAGCCCCAAGCTCTTCCCACATATCATCTCATGACTCTCCACAAGAATCTTATATGGTGGGATGTAGTATTGTCCCCACTTTGCAGATGTGGAAGCTGAGGCTCAGAGGTGAGGAGAAAGCGTCAGGGATGGGATTTGGATCCTGGGCCATGTGACTTCACTGTATATACTCTGGAGCAAGAGTGGAGTGCTAGTCTTTGGGAAATGCAAAATGACTAAAGGGAATAAGGCAGGGATACCCACTACTCTAGTACCAGCACCCTTGACAAAGTATCAAATGCATATTTTATTTGTCTGCTTGTTTGTTTATATGCCTACCTCATTCCATAAAGAATTCGAGGCAGCTTATAAGATGTATGCCTAACAAAATAGAAAAATTATAAATAAAACAATTGGAACCAGAAAAACACAAATTAAAATAGACCCTGTGGAGGGGGCGGGGACAGTGAATTAATTTGCAGATATGCATAACATTTCATTGTGTTAGCTCTAAAATCCCCAGTGGCCAGAGAGAAAAAGGAAATGTGAGTTGCATGCTGTTTATTATCCCCAAGATAAAAACAAACCAGTTTTTCAAGGGGAAGTAAGGCTTTTTCTGATGCTTACCTCTAAAGAAATTTCTCACATGGGATTTCAGAAGGGGCAGCTATTTTGAAGGGTTTTTAAGGAGGCGGGGTGAATATGGGGAACTCTGGGAAGCTCAGATGAAGGGGCTGGAGGGTAGGGGGCTGAGGGAGTGGGGTTGGAGGTTGGGGTTCGAAAGCGTCGGGGGAAGGCTGCTCGCCTACCCTCACTCCATCAGGATGGAGCCTGCTGAGTGCTGAGACCCAGGCGTGGTGGACATGCAGGGAGCTCATCTGGAGCCGTTCAGGGATCAGCTCCTTACTCCCTGCATCCACCTGCATTTACAAAGCACCTACTTTGTGCCCGGCACCGTGCAGATGCTAAGGCTGCCGCTGCGAACAAGCAGGCGCGCTGGCCTCTGCCCTCCGGGAGTTCTGTCAGGCTGAGTGTTCTGGGGCAGTGTAATTTGCAGAGCTGGTCTTGGGAGCCGAGCTGGGGAAATGGCCCTGGAGGAAGTGCTGAAGGCTGAAGGCTGAAGGCTGAGTCTGAGTGGCTGACCCAGACAATTCCAGGCAAAAGCCTGAGGCGAGAAAGTCGAGGGTGGCGTTTAAGGAGCTGGGATGTGGTCTGATCTGGATGGGTCTGCCAGGACATCGCTGTCTCTATGACCTTAGGCAAGCCCCCCTGCGTTCTCTAGACTTCTGTCTCCTCATTTGTACAATGAGATCTGAGCTTTGCCAATTCCCTGGTTCCCCCCCAAACCCAGCTATGAATCTGTGTAAGACATTAAGGGGCATAGAGGAGGGTGCGACATCACACAGCCACCCAGAGTCAAGAATAAAGCAGGTGCTTTGGAAAATTATGCTAAATCTTCCAGATGCCACCAGAGGACCTCCCAGTGCTGGGAGCAGAATGCAGGACTGCGACCCCAGGGACCTGAAAGTTAATGCAGATTCCTAATTGTCCCTCTTCCCGTGGGAGGAGAGGCTGACTCACCACTTCCATTCATCTTCAGCTTCCCCCATAACTTCCTACTCCATTATGCCCGTGGAGACATCCCGGAGATATTTATTGATTACAATATAGCGCTTTTCCAGGGGATTTTATGTTAACTCGTATAAGCTTGACATAAATGCTATTGCAGATGTCAGGAGTGTCCAAGGGGTGAGCGACAAATGAAAAAGAAATATTATATTTACTTGCTTAAGCTTCTCATTCTGGATTATCTTCCCATAACCTCTGTCATTTTAAAGGAGGCGAGGAAGGAAGTTGACATTTAAAACGAGCATACTTGGGGCCAGGAACGGCAGTAGGGGCTGTAACATACACCACCCTTTCCCCACTTCACCCCCAACCTACATCACAGGGAATATGAGCAACATTTTAAAAGATCAAGATTGTTTTTCTCTATTTCCATGTACCCTTCTAGAAGTTGGGTGAGAAGTGCTGGGGCAGTATGGTAGATAGTCGTTAGAGTTTCTGCATTGTAACCCACAGGAGGGAGTTCCACACACTGCTCCACCAGCATCAGACACTACAGACAAATGAAAGCTCAAAAGTAGAGCTTCTTGGGCCTGGTGCCCTGGAGATTCTCACCAGATAGGGCGAAGCTCTGAAATTTAAAATTTTAAAAGTGCATTAGGACATGCCGGTGGGCCACACGCTTTGAGAAGCGAGAGCTTGGGGCAGTCTCTCAATCATGCAGACCCAGGAAGTGAAGTTGTGAACTAGAACTGGAACCCATGACTTCTGCCTCCAGTTTCAGAGCCTGTTGATGCACTATCACACAGTTCCCACCATGCACGGCTCTCTGCCTGTTCTGAGCAAGTTTGGAGGGTCTGATTTAAGAGATGATGCCTTCAGGGAACATGCCTATAATTATGTCACACCGACAGGAAGGGAGGGAATAGTCCTTTCTGTTTCCAAAATAATGGGGAAAGAGAAAGCAATATTTAGGTGCCAGGCCTGGTGCTAAGTGTTTTACATGAATCATTTCATTTAAATCTCTAAGACGGTTGTTTTCTACACAGAAAGGGAACCGACCACAGGCAAAGTAAATTGTCCAGGGTAACATTTGGGGCCAGCTCTCTCCCTTTCCAGGTTTTCATATCTTCATAGATGACCTTGTATCCTTCCATCCACCTACCCACTGATCCATGCATCCAAAACCCCTTCACTGATGCCTGGTCCAGGGTGACAAATTGGTTTCATCATAAGAGTGTTAAGAAGGATTCTGAGGCTACATCTAAATAAACTCAGTGGAAACGAGTGTTATTGATTAGTGATGTCTGTTTTGACCACAGGCAGTGACAGAAGCACAGCTTGGCTCTTTATCTACTACTTCTGACCTTCCTAGGCAGCTGGGGGGATAGCTTGACTCGCATTTGTGCACCCCAAGAATGAAGGATGCATTTGGAGTGCCAAGAAGGGCAAGGAGGGCCCGGGGAGCAGGTGCGGGTCCCCCTCACATGCTGTCCTTGCTGCCCCCCAGCTCCGCCAGCGGTTTGAGCTGGAGATTGTACGGATGAAGCAGATGCACCAGAAGGACCGTGAGGACCAGGAGGAGGAGCTGGAGGACGTCCGCCAGTCCTGCCAGAAGCGGGTACGTGCGCAGTGACTGCAGGGGGCCCTGGCCGCCCAGGCCTGAGGCAGAGCCTCAGGACAGGCTCTTTTTCTGCACCCACCTGAGACCTTAGCTCCCTGAGGGCTTTCAAGGGTGCTGGAGCAGAAGGACCCCTCTTCAATAGGATTGAGAAACTTCCAGAAGCCTCTGGAACTGTGCAGCATAACCACCCCAAGATGTCTGCCAAGAGCCCCTAAGGCCACGTGACTGAGGCCTTGGGTCCGGACTTGGGGGTTTCAGGAAGAGAGCCAGTCCCTCTGGCTATTTCCCTTGCCACTCAAATCATTTCTTACCATTTCTGCAAGCTCTCCGCAGACATTTCAGACAGTGTATAAGGCAGCAATAGACCCCTGACACCTTAACACCGAGAAAAGGTCCTTGTTACTATTTGCAACTGTTCTTTCATCCCTCTCTTTCACTCGATACACACACATGCGTATTTGTAGAGCTGGCGTTTTACATGAATGGGGTCACGCTGTCCTGAAGCCTGCCAGTCACTTGGCAGTTTGTCCTGGGCCTCCTGCCCTGGCAGTAAATACAGATCGAAACTATGTGTTTAATAGCTTAGAAGTGGTTCATCTCTGGTGGGTGCTCTGATTTATTCGGTGAGTCTCCTATGGTTGGACACTTAGGATGTTTCTGATTTTCGGTTATTATAAGCAATGCTGAGATCAATAGCCTTATAGACACATAAAGTGAAACAAATACAAAATGAATCCTTGAAGTGGAATCGCTGGGAAGCTTTGGGTGACAGTCCCCTGTCGCTGGTTTTGTCACTGGGGGCTCCTTCAGGTCTGTTAGAGCCTATGTGTGTGGTGAATCCCCAAGGAGGGGCCCGGGAGCATTTCCCGAAGCCGACTCCTCTTATTAGCTCCCCAACCGATATTTCTACAGAGACCACTAGACTCTGGTGGTTGAGAGCCTGGCCGTTGGAATTCGTACTCTGGATTCGAATTTTGCCCTTTCAATGTAACAACGGTGTTGTCTTGGAAAAGTGATTTCAAGCCCTCAAGTTCCACTCACGCCCGATCCATTCTCTGGCTCCTGGTTCTCTATCTGGCTCTGGCCACTGAGAGTCAGTTCACCAGACACCCAAGAAGGCCAATGTTACCACTTCGCTTAGCGCCCCAGAGGCCCAGACAAGTCCCACCTCCATCAACGACCAGATGTGGGACTTGGGAGAAGTCACATAACCTTGCTAACAAGTCTCACTTTTCTCATGGGATGGTAGTGGCTACTTTGCAGGGTGACGATGGAGGCTCGAGGAACTCACAGACATGCACACAGTGCAGAGTTTTGTAATGTAATCCCGATCGCCGCGGGTTGATGAGCACTACTGGTTGCTGTGTGTGGATTTCCAGGCACCCGGCCCTCTGGCTCTTGGGGATGGTCAGTCCATCCAAGAGTAGGAGGGTGCAGGACTCAGCACCCTCCAGAGCCCACAGTAGGGCATCATCCTGGGCAGGGGGCACTGATGGTTGTCAGGACCTCCGTGAGAGACAGGAATCTGACTGACAGTGTCCTGCGACAGGCCGGACTGCCTTGACAGCCTGGCATCCCTCCAGAGGAGTGTTAGGAAATGAGCGCCTCCTTCACCCCCAGTGGCTGCATCTGCTGTCTGGCCTGCTCCCCAGCTTCCCACGGCTCATCGTGAGAGGAAGCAAGCTCTCCAGTGTCTCATCCCACTGTCGGGGCTGCACCCTCATGACATCACCTAAACCTAATTCCAACCAAAGGCCGCCCCTCCAAATATCATCCCACTGGGAGTAAGGCTTCAACATGAATTTTGGAGGGACACAAGCGTGCACTCCACACCACCAAATAATCTCAAATGAGGCTGTCTTACTTTTCGCAGCATATGTTTCTATGTCTAATAAGGGCGGTGGATGCGTTTTCGTACATTGGACATAACGTTGTGTGTGCAGAGCCTTCAAAGTCAGAGTGCCCACACTTGGGAGGGTTATGGCACAGGAGGGAGACATCCGTTTGGAAATGGGCAGGACACTGGAGGCGGGGCTTCCCAGTGACCAGCAGGGGCTCCTCGTAATTAGCCAGCTCCCCCCAGAGGTGTCCAGGTTCTAAGCTTTTAGTTCCGGCGACACCTGCTTCTCATCTCCAGGGCAGCCGTTGTGGGACCGGGCGAGGGGCCATGAGCTCCCTACTCCTCCTCCAACGGTCCCCGCCTTGCGGGCTCTGTCCAGATGGAGTTCATTGACCCCAAGCATCTGTCTGCCCCTTGTGCCCACAGCTCCACCAGCTGGAAATGCAGCTGGAGCAGGAGTATGAGGAGAAGCAGATGGTTCTCCATGAAAAGCAGGATCTGGAAGGCTTGATTGGGACCCTCTGTGACCAGGTAAGGGGGACACGAGCAGGCCTCTGGGAGAATGTGTTCCCTGCCGCGGGCCCTGTTAGGGATGTGGGGAGGCCAACTGGTGGGGTCTTCGGGACAGGCCAGGGGCCAGTCCTTTCAGCGGCCACCTCCTGCTTTGCCTGAGTGCCCTCTTCTCCACCAATTCTGTCCCTGTCCACACTCACTGGCTCTTCAGAGGGGACCTTCTGGGGGGTGGGGAGTGGGGGGGGTCACACACAGCAGGGTTCTTGGAAGAGCCCGTAAGAATAAAGAGCGTGGGCCCAGCCAGTGTGACAGATGGGTCGCCTTGCCTTCGGCAGCTGTTGGAATGGCAGTGTGGGCAGCCTCTGCTTCAGGGGGGTGGACGCGAGTGGCCACTGTGCTCGCAGTTGGCCTCGCATGAGAACAAGAGTTCTGCTAGAGGCAGCCAGGCTGGGTCAGGCCCACGTGGCTTGAAAGCCGAGCTGGGCCACTTCAGTCTACAGGACTTTGGGTGAGCTCGTTAGCTTCTGCAGGAGCAGCTAGGGGGCGGGGTTGCCCTCACTGTTCACCAGAGTTCTCAAGCACAGCACTGTGGACCTTTCCAGCCGCATCGTTCTTCCTGGTGGCAGCTGTCCTGCATGTGCACGGTGGGATCTGAGCAGCATCCCTGGCCTCCTCCCACTAGATGCCAGCAGCATTCCCCCCCCCCCCAAGTGGTGACAACCAGAAATGCCTATAGACATTGCTAGATATCCTTTGAGGACAAAATCACCCCCCTACCCCCTTACAGAGAAGCTGAGCAGCCAGCAGAGCCCAGAGCCAGCGCCTGAGTTCAGAGTTGGAAGGAACTGTTTCTCCACCACCCCCCACCCTGCAAATATTCAGGTCCCTGCCTGCACTGGAGACCCCAACACTGGAGAGGAATCCCTGGTGTCCTCTCCGATTTCTTTTAACCCATCATAGGAAAGAAACTGCATGCAGAGGGAAGGGAACTTTAAATGAACAGAATGCTAATTTTCTGTGAGTCACTGAGCTTTTCAATGAACGATCACATTTGATCATTTTAAACATTTTCAATTATGAAGACATTTGCTAAACACATGGAAAAGCAGAGCGAGTTATGTAATTGATGTTTGTGCGCCAAGCACCCAGGGTTCACACAAATGAGCATTTTGCCCATATTTGAGTTGGATATTTTTTTAAGGAAACAAAAGGTTTCAAAACAGTTGTTGGGGGAATACTGGGATCACTCAACAGGTTGAGTGTTTACCTTGCAACCACAGGGTCTAGGGATTGAATCCTGGCCCCAGCCTATGAAAACCTGTATGATGAACTGCAGTACAACTGGTAACCTCTGGGGTGACGGAGAAGGTTCTTGCCTCCCATGTGAGAGGCCCCCAGTTCGGTTCTCGCCCCATACAGCCCCACATCCACCAGTGTGGAATGGAACTATGACTTAGGGTGACCAGATGTCCCGCTTTTGGTGGGACAGTCCTGATTATTAACAATTTGTCCTGCGTCCCATGGCATTTTAAAAAGTCCCGATTTTTGGAAAGAATGCACGACAAGCTAGGGAACGGCGGGAGATAGACCCAATTTTTAATCAGGAACCCCCTCCCCCCCCCGGTCAATGGTGTCCCGCTTTACCAATGTTCAAATCTGGTCACCCTATATGTCGACTAATGATGTGCAACTATGGAGACTGCTCTGCACACTCCCTCCACACCCCTTCTCTCTCACCTTCTCTCAAACAATAAAATAAATCTTAAGAACAAAACAAAACAATAAACAGTTGTTAGGTCCCATTCCTAGTCCTCCTCCCTCCCTCCATCCCAGAGACAACCACTATCCTGAGCTTGGAGTGTGAGTTCCTCTGTGAGTGTGTTTAAACTTTAACATGATTCTGTAGTTCATTCCCCTCTGCACTATGTTTTGGAGATTAGGCCATGATAATACATGTAGCTCTACTGCCTTCATTTTAACTGTTGCACACTATTAAAATTTTTTAAATTCCATTCCTCCATTGGTGAAAATTTGTTTCCACTCAAAGATGCCATCCTGCCATGTGTATGCACTGAGCACGTGGGCAAGATTCTCCAGCGTGAAGAAGAATCGCTGGCTCCTAGGAATGTGTCATTTTGGAATTTATATAAGATATTGCCCAAATTGGTCCCCAACGTGATTGTGACAGTTGACACTGTCACTAGCAGGCTTTGTTTTGTTTTTTTACTATTTTGCTTCCCCACATGTTTCCTGACATGTCTAACGTGTGGCCCTGTCAGAGCTTTAACACGTGGTAAAGAGTACTGCTTGTCGGCTCGTCCCGTACTGCCAGTGGAGCCGTGCGTTCTTCACATTTGCTATGGTTTTCTCCGACGTGAACTGCCTGTCAGGCTTTTGTCTGTTGGTCATTCGTGATCCTGATACAAGATGCTAGTCTGTTTTTGGATAGAGATGCTGCAAGTATCTTGTACGCTATGGAAAATCATTTCATTTCATGATATCCTTCACTTGACAAAAAATGTTTTAATGATAGTCATTTAATCAGTCACTTTTTATGGTTTGTGTTTTTTTAACTTAAGATATCATTCCCTGAGATCATACAGATATTTCACTACAATTTTTTTTAAAGGTCTAAGGTTTTTAACATTTTTAAAGGTTTTTAATCCCCCTATGTTTTATTTTGGTATGTAGTCTGAGGTAGGAATCTGTGTTTTCCTTAAATATAAAAGCTTTGTTTTATTTCATGACTAATTTTTTTCTACAGTTTCCATGGGTGTATGGGTGTGTTTGTGGGCTCCTCATTCTGTTAATTGGGTTTACTTGTCTATTCCTGCACAATATGGTTTTAATGTTGAGTTTCGATAACTTATATGACAGCTTACCTTACAAGGCTCTTAAGTAGTTTTATTTTCTTGTAATTTCTTTGTCCAGTGTTGTACACTAACCTCAGAAAATGAGCTTGCAATTATGTCTGAAATAATTTTTATAAAATTTGGTTTATGAAAGTTTGATACAAATTACCTATAAACCTACTTGGGCTGTTTTTTTAGGAAATAGGGCACACATTTAATTCCTATCTTGAAGTGTTGTAATCATAATTGAACACAAATTTTCAGATATTGTTCTCTTCCTTGAGTTTTCATGTTGAAAATTTGAGCTTATTTTCAGTACTTACTATTCTGCTTTTAAAAGTTTTTCATTTTACCCTTTACACTCCAGACACATTGTCCTATCCTTTGTGAGCTCTTGCTTTAACCTGTAAGTTATTTAGAAATGAGTTTTAAGTTGATTAATATTTGGAATTACTTGGAGTACCATTTGATTGTTAGTTTTTAATGTCACTTTGGAAACATAACGTGACAGAATACACAGCATTTTTTTTTCTTTGAAATTATTGAGATGTCTTTGCTGCCTCAGTTCATGGTCAAGTTTCATAAATTATCAACTGGAAAAGAACCTAGTTATTTCTGAAGCATAGAGTTCTATACATGACAAATGGGTCAAGCTTGTTAATTTTGTAATTTAAAATAGTGTGCTCAAATATAAAAGCATAAACCATAGCAGAAGAGATTAAAAACCACGTTCTACTAACTTTGGTTTTGCCTGTTTGATCTGTTTCTGGGAGAGTCCTGTTATTATTCCCTCTATGATTGTGGTTTTGTCACGTTTTGCTTATGATTCTGTTTTAGTTTTCTCTTTCTGTATTTTGAGGTTATATTTTCAGGTGTGTCTGAATTTACTATTGCTTTATTTTCTTGGCAGTTTCCAGATTGTTCCTTTTGATTATTTTATGATGTCCCTCCATTAATGACTTTTGCCTTACTTTATTTGACTTGATTTCTTTTGGTTAGTTTTCCTGTAAGACCCTTTTTATCCTTGAGTTTTCAACATTTTCAGATGTTTGATTGTATATCTATTTCTTTTAAACAGTTGGATACCTTTTATTTTTAAGATTTATTTTATTGTTTGAGAGACGGTAAGAAAGAGAGAGAGAGACAGACAGACAGACAGACAGACAGACAGACAGAAAGGGGAGAGGGCCCAAAACAGTCTCCATAGTTGTACATCATTAGTTGTGACATAGTTTCATTCCACATGGGATGGAGCCACACGGGGCGGGAACTGAATTGGGGGCCTCCCGCATGGGAGGCAAGAACCTTCGCTGCCATCTCAGTAGTTACCAATTGCGCTGTAGTTCAGCTTATGGGTTTGCATGGGCTGGGGCTGGGATTTGATCCCTGGACCTCTGGGTTGCAAGGCAAGTGAGCAGTCTGTTGAGCTCTCCTGGCATTTCCCCAACAGTGAATACCTTTTAATTCAATATTTTAGTCTCTAACTTCTCATTAGAGAATTTAATTTATTTACATTTATGATCATTACTGATATATTTGAAATTATTTCTATTCTCTCGTGGTTAGTATTTGTTGGTTCATTGTCACCCACCCCCATTTTTTTCTTCTTTGTTTGTCCCTTACCTGCTTTGGGGTAGATTGGTAATGTTTTCTATGATCCCTTTTGTTCTGTTGCTGATTCTAAAGCTACAAGCCATATTCTTTTGGTAGTCACCTATAAATTTTAAGATAAGTACTTAATCATGATTTTTTTCTAAAATACTTTATTTAATTTCACAACAATGCTCTGAGCTAGGTATTATTAGTTCCTACATATAAATGAAAGATGTGACATTCAAAAGGTAAAGCAAGTTGCCTAAGATCATAGAGCTTGTTGGTAGCTAAGGTGGTTTTGAAATGAGGTCTATATTATTTGAAAGCCTGTATTTTTAAGAAAGTCTAACACCATGCTGCTTAGAAGTGATTAAGATCCAATTAATGAGAGTCATCCTTTCGTGGGCCATCAGTCTTTCACAATGCTGGGAGTTCAGCTCTGCCATTCATGAGATGTGCAATCTCCAGCAACACACGTTCTCTCTCCAAACCTCAATTTCCCCATCAGTACAGTGGCTTGATTGTCCTTAACAACCTTTCCAGATCATAATTTTAAAGTGCTCAGAGAGTTCTTTGACTATGGCCTTTAACAACTGCCCAAACAATTTGCCTTTATGATTAATGGTGAAACAATTGAGGCTTGACTATAGTTCCCCACAACAACACTAAGCATCATTTAGGTTTATTGATTAATTATTCACCAGCTTTATCTAAATTTGAATCTTTGTGCTGTAAAATGTGAACTTGCAGAATGACATTTATTTCCCATTAACCTAATGAGTCTTCCCCCCCTCCTTTCCTACCACAATTCATTATGAAGGGGAGGATGACTTGGTCTGAGATTCTGTTGGGAATTTTGTTTGCAATGATCCCTCTGAAAAGGCGATAATGGCACCATTTTCAGGGGCTTCCTCACAGTGAAGATGGTAAAAATCTGAGCCATCCCTACTGCGTGGTCACTGCCAACATCGGGGAATATTCCTCATGCCAAATTGCTCTGTAGGATGTGTGCAGAGCAAGAACAGACACAAAAACAAGACAGATGCCAAGCCCACTGCTTGAATGCAGTCATGCTAAAAAAACCTGGACTTGAGTGGGAAAATCAGGATTCAGGTTCCGCTAGGCACTGTGGGGCATTGGTTAGAGAGCTGCAGTCTAATGCTGAGCTACTGGGTTCAAATGCCTGCATAGTCACACAAGACTTTGGGCAGATCACTTACCATCTTGAAATTGGTTTTGTTAGCTGTGCCTCCATTTCCCCATGACAGTACGTAAGAGCCCCACACAGAGCACAAGACATGCTCTGGCCCCAGGTAACTTCCCTGGCTCCGTGACCTGCCCCACGTCCGTGTTTTATACCCTCATGCTAATCGTCCAGAATCGCATACACAAGCCTGCCTCTCTACCCTTTGTCTTTGCTCATGCAGTACCTTCTACCTATAGTGCCCTTCCTGCCTCTCACCCAGCTAGGTCCTACTTATCTGAGACTCTTCCCACCCCTGCCCCCATGCCTTTGCAATACCTTCAAAATTAGGAATAACACATATCTCTCTCATTGTGTATTTTACCAAAACCACCTCTTTGCAGTCAGAAAAGCTGGGTTCATATCCTAACTCAGCCACTTATTGTCAGCAGTGTGATCGCGAGCACCCCACTTCTCCAGAAGCTTCCATTTCATCATCTGTGCAATGGGAATCCCAGGACTGCACACCTCATAGACTCATCATGAGGACTAACTGTGCTCACATCCATAAAGTAATTATTTAGAACAGACTCTGACACTTAGCCCTTCATAAGTATAAGCTATTACCACTGTTATCAGTGCAATAATAATAATAATAAGGTCTATTTTTAAGAGATTGTACAGGAGTTAAATGCAATGACATGTGACAAAGGGCCTGGCACCATGCCCAGTTCTCAGCTCATTTCAGCAGGTAAGAATATGAAAAAAACAAAACAACCCATACATATAAATATATATTCAGCATTTATAACTTAACAAAGCAATACATCTGAGAACAAAGGGGCTATTATATTCTAAGAACCAACTAATTTTTCAAAGAATTCAAAACTGGTGGCAGAAAAGTAATAATGCAAAATCTAAAGGAGTACATTCTAGGTCATCAGACATACTCATAATCCTTTATATTTGTATAGCACTCGACAGGTACAAAGTGCTTTCTGATTCATTATTACATCTGATTTTTGTCTTATCTTGACACAGAGAATAGGGGAGGATATATATACGAGGTCTGTCTGGAAAAAAAAATTCAGCCATAAATATCTCTATTTTTCATATTATGTGGCTGGATACTTTCTGGATAGCCTAATATAGATACATATATGTGTATATATATATATTCATATCTATTTATATATTCATATATGCATGTAGATTCATATATGCATATACATATATATTTGCCTCTTCTTTTATAGATAGAAAACTGAGGTTCAGAGAGATAATGATGACTCAGCCATAGTTCTCACCACAAGCAAGTGACGAGCAAGGGTCTAAAGCCTGGGCCTCCTCATTCTAAACCTCACACTCTTTCTAGAACACCCCAGGCAATCTGAGCATTCCAGGAAAGGGGTGCACTTGGTATAGGGCACAGCTATCCAGGTGTGTAGAGACTGAGTGGAGGCACCTGTTCCCCACTTTCTTTCCTCCAGCCCTCCTAAGAGAAGGGGGTGTCAGTTTATTTCGGAGACGTGACCAGTGTGAAGCCAGCGCTCTGCTTCCAGGGGGAGACAGCTGGCTGCTGGGGTCTCATGTAGAGCCCCTGCACAGTTCCGAGCCTCCCGTGGTGTGTCCCAGTCTGCACTGTTGGCTGCTGGCCGTTGTCACCCTCCTGATGCCGTTTCGGATGTGGCTTCTTCGGGGCCACTTCACAACTGTCCCCTTGGAGGGTGGAGCCTGCACATTCAGAATTCTGGGGGGGACGTGCTCACCTCTGGGTAAGGTCCCCATGTAGGAAATGACCTCGTCAGCCTGTCCTTCAACTGTCCAAGGGGACCAACGCAGGGGACAGAAAAGCTGGATTTAGACCTTCACAAGCATCGCAGCTATTTTTAATACTATTTACTGATGTGTAATGTACATGCAGAGAAGCGCACGCCGTATCCCATCTATGCAGCCCAATGAATTTCCATAAATTCATAAAACCAGCACCCAGGTTAATAATGTGAGCAACCCCCAGCTGTCCCTCCTCCTGCCCTGACCTAGTCACTGCCCCTCTCCGGTAACTGCTGTCCTGACTTGTGTCAGCAGAGGGCCCCACCTGACACATGAGCTCTGGCAAGCAGAGGCCATATTGATGGCTTTGGTGCCAAAGAGGAGCCACAGTGACTTTGGATCCTTCCAGGCTGATAGCAGTAATGACAGCAGCTCACATTGGCCATGCCTTTACTATGAGTCCAGCATTAGGCTAAGCATGCATTTAATTTTCCCAGCAGCCCTGACTGCTTGATGCCACTCCTACTTGGCTGATGAGCAGCCTGAGGCTCAGGGAGGAGAAGGGTCCTGCCCAAGGTCACACAGGGAGTGGCAGAAGCAGGATTGGAACCCAAGGAGCCTGGTCCCCGAGCACTTGGACCCTGGCCATCCCCTAGCCGTCGCAGCTCATGAGAGCCTTCTTTGGCCTTCCAGATCGGCCATCGTGACTTTGACGTGGAAAAGCGTCTTCGGAGGGACCTCAGGAGGACCCACGCGCTATTGTCAGACGTGCAGCTGCTTCTGGGGACCATGGAGGATGGCAAAGCATCAGTCAGCCAGGAGGAGCTGGAGAAAGTGCACAGCCAGGTAGGGGTGTGGCGGAGTGTCCTCCGAATTGGGCTGGGAGGCTGCTGCAGCCAGCCGGGGCGAGTGGCCCGCCTCCCAGCCGCACACATGGCCGCGGTGCGGACCTGCGATGGGGACTGTTGCCCGGCCTGCGGGGTCATGTGGAGGTGGTAGGTGAGGGGGAAGGGTTTAGAAGCAGCTGGGGAGCCCTGTTCCCTTGTTCAGGGCTGAGGCAGACTGTTTTCTTGCTGGCTCGGGCAGATCAGCGCCCCGGGGCAGAAAGGCTGAGTGCAGTGCATGCTTGGTTCATCCGGGCTTGTGTTCATCCGGGCCTGTGTATGGTGCGTGCATGCGTGCATTGGCCACCAGGGCTGGGTATGAAACAAATGGTATAGTGATAGTGCCAATAATGCGAAGCCATTCTAACAATACCCAATGTAGCTGTTTGACCGCCTTCTGCAGTGCTACTGATATTGACCACGAAATGGCTGCTCATCACCTTCTGGAGCAGCCACCTATACAGATGTCACACTAAGTTCCCAGGGGAGCTAAGGGAGATGAAGACCATCATCTCCATTTTGCAAGTGGGGTGACCCGCCCAAAGTCGCACAGCTACAAAGGGGCAGAGCCAGATCCACACCCCGGTCCTTGGGCCCCACCATCCCCGGCTGCCTCAGGGGAGGACTAGAACAGCAGGATGGAGGGCAAATGGGAGGCGAGACCAGGCCAGAGCTGAGGACCTCAGATGTGTTGGTGTGTGCCGTGCCAGGTATAGACAGTGTGGCCCAAGGTGGCAGGTGTTGATTAGTGTCATGGGTCAGATCCCACAGGGTGGTGGGAGCCTTGCGTCCCAGGGCTGAACGATGGAGCAGGAACTCGGGGTTCGGGAGGCTCCGAGTCCTCCTAGGGCTGTTGTGCCCATGCACTTGGAGTTGCCCCTAAGTCACACACCTCCCTCAGATAGACCATTGGCACCGAATCCGCTGTGGGAAGAGGGCAGGCACTGCCTGCTGCCTTCACCGCCTCACTTGGAGCACTGCTATTCCTTCCTCCTCCTCCTCCTCTGGCCTTCTGTCACATGGCTTCGACCATGCCACATGACCAGGGGCTGCTGACCTTCCTAGAATGTCCTCAGACACTCAGATGGAGATCTGTTCTTTCCGAACTGACTCCCGGACAGAAGTATGCACTTCCTTGAGAGCAGGGCTTTTATTCAGGTCTGATGATGCCTGTCCAGTCCATTTCCCATAATAACTACTGACTGGAAATGCCTTCCTGCTGAATTCAGCTGACTCATCCACCTCTTTTAACAAATGATGTATCCAGGGAACAGAGAGGGCAAAGCACTTGCTTGAGGTCACACAGCCAGTTAAAAGCAGAGCCAGGCCTCGAACCCTCGTTCCCTGATGCCCAGCTCAGTGCTCTTCTCTCTTCCTTCTGGAGATGCTCAGGACTGTCAGCAGGTCCCCAGGAAGGCAGAGGGAGGCAGCAGAGTCCAGTCTAGACCCTCAAAACCAGATCCAGCACTTCTGCTCTCCTGCTCTGGTGCCCACTTCCCATCTGTTAAATGAAGGGTTTCAGAGATAAGCAGCTAAAAAACAAACCAGCCCCAAACTCCACACTTTGTCCACTCACGTCCTTTTCCTTTGCAGGACACAACCCAGGGCACGACACGACACGACATTGAGCTGTCCTGCCTCCCGGGGGGGCTCTGGTCTGGAATTTTCTTAGTCTTACCTTGTTGTTCATGACCTTGGCCGCTTTGAGGAGCCCTGGCCAGGTAGCCTGTAGAATGTCACCCAGCTGGGTTTGTCTGACAGTATTCTCACGCCTAGAGCAGGCGTGGGGTGACCAGCCCTCCTGGCTTGTCCTGACTGGCCTGGCGTTAGTTATGTGTCCCAGGCCAACCAGGACAGCGGGCCACTCTGTCCTTCCTGTCTGTCTGGACCCCAGGTGGCTGGTAGACTCTGAGCCTCTTGATTGGCCTCGGGGGGACAGGGATGTCCACTCTCTGGGACAGGGGTCAGGCCTCCTGAGGTCACACAGTCCCCTTAGTGGGGCCATGAGCTCTGCCTGTCTCCCACCAAGATGTTCCCTGTGCCACAGCATCCAAGCCGCCTGCCTCCCCACAGGTGAACGTTCTTGAAAAGGAACCATGGTGGTTTTGTCCCTTTTTTTTCTCCCTTTTTTAGTATTCATGAGAAATCTCCGTTTGCTGGGTTAAAATGTGTGTTCTTGGGAAACAGTGGTATTTAATGAAGGTGCCTTGAGCAGAATCAAAGAGCTTCATTCTTCTGAAAGTCCTTCTTCCCCGTCTCTGCATCCGGCTCCTATCAAAGGGAATCCACAGGCTTGGCTGTCTCTTGCTGTTGTCATGGAAATTGTTATAAGGATGAGATTGCGTGGACCAGAGGTCAGGCTACAGTTGCTTTGGTTCCCAGCACACGCGTTCCGGATGCCGGAGTCAGAGCTAATCAGATAAAGCGGCGATGACATTGGGTGTCGCAGCGTCTGCTCTCCGACGTATGGTATTTGTCCTTTACCTGCATGATGTGGGGACAGGGGCCGGCAGGAGGGGGAAGGGAGAGGGAGCTACCTTTGCCACCGATGGCGGAATCTTAAGTGCTGGGTATGGTGCTGAACAATTTCATTCACTCACCCATTCATTCATTCGCTAGTTCAGTAGCGCCTACTGTGTGTCAGGCGATGCAATACATACAGGTCTGTAATGGTTAGTAAAACAGGCGTGACGCCCTCCCTCGTGAAACCTTGGTGGTCAGCTGACCTCCCCTGAGAGGAGAAGCAGGCAGCGACCAGAATGTGCAAGGCCCTGGAAGGGTTAGGTTTTACTCCAGAAGCCACAGGAAGATTTTGAGCAGAGCATGACATAATCCAATGAACATTCTGGAGGCTCACCCTTCTGTGTGGAGAACGGATTGAAGAGGGCGCTGGGTGAAGCTGTGGTGGAGCTGCCCAGAGGGACTCACGGGGCTTGGTTTGGAGTTGATGGGACTTGCAGATGGTCTGGGGGCAGCAAAGGGTTCATTACAGATAATCCTCCCCATAACCCTAGCAGGTGGCTATTTCTGCTTTTGACCCGTTTTACTAATAAAGAAACAGGCCCTGAGAGGTTGAGTTATTTACCCATGGGCACAGAGCAATATATGCCTGACAGCTGTGGATGCCAATGGTTTTGGACCCGTGCAACTTGGTTTGCGTAATGTGGGTCCTATTAACATTTGTCAAGCACCTACTATGTACCAGGCTCTTCCTTGGTGCCTCAGGGTCTCCAAACTTGGCTGTACATCAGATAACTTAGGCACCACTAGAAATCACAGAGTTCTGGATCCCGTCCCCAGATAGTCTTGTTGTTTGTTGTTGTTGTTAAGTCTGGGTTGGGGCCCAGGACCTTTAAGCAGTCACATCAGGGGATTCCAATGTTGGCCTTAGGAGCAGCATTTGAGAATCATGGGCCTGCTTTACCCCTCAAAACACGCTTGTTTCAAGTTCAGCGGCAACACACCCGTTCTGCCGATGAGAACACTTAACACCGAGGTTCTATGTATTAGTGTGACAGCTCTTCATTCAGCTGACTTGAAAATTCATTAAATTCTGAGTCAAGAGAACTGGGTCTGGAACTTGCTAATTTAGGGACCTTCAACAAGTGATGTGATCCCCCTCAGCCCTTTGCCTAAAGCAGAGTGTTGTCCTCACTGGCCATCCCGGGTGCTTGTAGGAGCTGGTGATGAGGTCGAGCAGTGAAGGCTTCTTCACTGTGACCACACGCTGTGGCCTTTTCAAAGCTCCCTAACTGTGGTGCCCGATAACCGAGAGAAAGGTTGACTCTCAGGTCACAAATGAGGGGATGTGTCCGAAGGCACCTATTAGGGAATTGCAGGCATTCAGCGAATATTGACTGGGCCTTCACTCTGGGCTGGATTTGAGGCCAGACTACAGGGATAGGAGGAGGCCACCAGGTCCCCGCTCTCGAGAGGCAGACCTCGGAGCAGACTGTGGTCAGGCAGGGTGACGAGGCCTTTATCGGCGAAATGTTGGGGGTTAGCTAAAGAGGATGCCCTTACGTTACCCGTGGGACAGGAGCCGGTGGCTTCAGCTGTCTCTTTGAAGATGGAAAGGAAATGCTGCTGAGGTAAGGTGCATTCCAGGAGGAAGCAACACAGAGCATGGAGGTGCAGAGGCATGAGGACACAGGAAGCGTATGCTACGTTGCATGCAGTGCACGGGGAAGAGCAGAGGGCACTGCCGGTAGCTGAGGCTGAAGCCAGCTCATGAGTGGCTTAGTGGGCCTGGCCAAGGAGTTTGGGCTTTATCCCAAGGGTGGTAGGAGCCGTCGTGAGCTACTGAGCAGAGAAGAGCATGGTCAGAGCGCTTGTAAAAAATGGCGAGGCCCCAGGTCCAGTGGAGCACTGATGAGCAGTGTGCCAGGCTCACCCCGAGGCATGGGAGGGTCTCCGAGACAGCATCTGCAGACCCCATGGACAGCATGCCATTGCCCCACCACCTAGAATCCTGGGACAATGATCTGGCTCCTTCTGCCCAGTCTCCCTCCAGTGGTAGCCTTAGCTCTGTCCCAGTGAACACCTGATGTTTAAGACCCTGATGATAAAACACAGAAGACCCCCGGGAGCAGGTAGAAGAAACACGCCTCTGGGTTCAAATCCTGCCTCTGCTGCTTAATTAGTTGTGTGGTTTTGGACAAGTCACACGGCCTTTCAAAGCCTCCTTTTTCTCACCTAAAAGGGGGCTTGATGTTCCTAGCTTATTGGGCTGATAGAAAAAACCTTCGACCGCGGATTTGAAGCAATTCTCTAAGTTGAAATCTATGAGACAATGGTTTTAAAATGTAGATCTTCCTGGTGGCTCCCTTGACCCACACACTGGTGCCGGCTGTTGAAGGACTTGGGTTTCTGCGCCCACACTTTTACCAGACTTGGTGAAACAGGTAGATGCGGCAATGTGTGGGGTTATCTAATGACACCTGTTCTTTGGGAGCCAATTGCTAATTAATTCCCATGGAATGAGTCCCACTAGAAACAAACTAATCTGGAGACAGAAGCAATTCCAACAACCAAGATATATAATTGAGATAATCACTGCGCATAAATAACATCTGTGAGTAGCAGATGCGGCACCTGGCTCCGAGGAGAAAGTGGAAGATGCTATCTGCTCCAGGGCAGTGGCTGCTTTAAAAAAAAAAATTGTTTTTTTTCGTTTGATCCATGCCTTTGACCTTTGTCTCTTCCCCCAGGGAAATATGTTATTTGATTTTTGTTCAATAGAGAAGAGTTTGCACTGAACCCTTTAGTTGTTTCATTAATTCAGGCTGGGGGCTGTATTCACCCCTTCCTGCTGAGCACAACGCTGTCCCCAAATCTCAGTCACTGTGCCCTCTAAATAGCTCTTGAATCCATCCCCTCCTCTTTCTCCTCACTCTTATTACACGCCACCTGTATCTCTCATTTGGAGTTCTCTCAGGTCTGCTGGCCTCTGGTCCTGTCCAATCAATCTTCCTGCCACCTGATGATCTTGGGGGACAGAATTTTAAGATTTAAATATAATCTTGGCTCCTTATGTTTGAGATACATCAGGGCCTTCCCATTGCCCTCATATTATAGTCCAGCTTCCTCGATTTGACCTTTATAGATGCATAGTCAACTGCTAGCCTCCTGTAACCCCCGATCAGCAGTTTAGAACAGCTTGGGGTCCCCCACACCTGTGTTCTCCTCTCTACCTTTGCCCAAGCTGTGCTCTCTGCTGGCCTCCTGCTTCTCCCCTCTGAAACTCCACCTAATGAACATTTATCCTCTGAACCTGGGTCTGGGTGTTGTCTCAGGGAGCCATCTCTGCCCCCCAGGGACTGGGTAAGGGCCCCACCTCTCTTCTCTAAAGATCTCCTGCATTTACCCCTAGTACACATCATTCTTTGCTGGTCCGTTTCCCGTCTTTACTTCCCAGCACCTTAGAGGCGGGGACTGGAACGAGTAAGTGTATTAAAAGACTTGTCTAAGCTCACAGAGTGAGAAGAGGTCCAGTTGGGCCGCAAACCCACAGAGTCTGACGTCAGTACCTGGGAGTATAACAACCCCTCCCCTGAACATCAGCGTGCCTCCTGCAGCCCGCACCGTCTCTGGGCTCTCTCAGCCCTGCTGGGAGCCTCAGCTTCAGTGTTCATGCAGGGGGCCCATTGGACCCTGTGTGTCTTCTCCAGGATGAACTCCCAGGGGAGGTAGGGGCAGTGTGAGGGCCCTCCTCCCATTCGTGCATGGAAAACTGATTACCAGTGATTAGTCCCCCATGCCTTTAATTGAGACATTTGTCACCAGGTGTCACCATGTTTCTATGAGACATTGACAGTAACGAATAAGCTCTGGGAAGACACCCCTGATGGGAGTCCTTTGTGTGAGTACCTTCGGAGTACTTCTCCCTTGCCAGGAACCACAGGACAGGTAGCCTGGATGTTTTATTTGAAGAGACTTTTTTTTAAAAAAGGATTACGTGGAGTGAATTGATTCAATATTAACATAACCTCCTGTTAGAGAAGATAAAGCCCGAATTGTAATTGGTTAAAAACATGGTTATCGCAGACCTGCTCACCCCACAAATATTGACACATCCAATGCTGTGATGAATGAAGTGGGGAAAGGCTGGCTTCATTAGAGGTAGGGAGTAGCACCCGTGTGCCTCCCAGAAGGACCTGGCACTGTTACGCTATGGGCCAGGCCCCCACAGCAGGGCAGCTGCCCACCAGGCTAATCATGCCCACCTGAACGGCAGTGATGTTGGTGGCCAGCAGCCTTCGTTTACACTGAGCCAGGCAAGGGCCAGGTCATGACCTAATTGTATCTCCCCAATCCCAGGTGAATGTAGTGAGCGTGTGACAGCAGATGTCTTTTCGGTTTGGGGCCAGGATGAAGCCGTGGGTCTGCACACAGGAAGTGCTCAGTGAATGGGGAGAGGAGGCCCCGACCCTCCACAGTGAGCCGCTAGTGGGGTGTCCATTTGATGCAGGAGGGAGCTCAGCAAAAAGGAAACTTGCCTCAAGTCCCAGGATTTGGTGGGAACTTGGGATTTTTAAAAAATAATTTATTTTGCATTTCAAACTTACAGAAAAGTTTCAAGACTCATCAAAGATTCTTATCGTATCCTTCACCTAGAGTCATCAATTTATGACAGTGCCTCATTTGTGCTACCATCCTCTCTCTCTTACATTTTCCACATCGTTTGAAAACAAGTTACAGACACAGTGCCCCTTTGTCCTAACCAAAATCAGAAAAAGCAACATGAATAAAATACTGATTTTGAATCCAGGGGTCAGCTAACTAAAGTCAGCCCACTTCCCGGTTTTGTTGTCATTTTGTCTATTTTCTTTTTATTACAGCCCATAAGCTAAGAATGCCTTTCACATTTTTAAATGACTACATTTAAAGTGATTCGATCAGTATCTACATGCATCCTTCCATTTTACCCCTTGGCATACCCTAACCCAGTATGACCTCATCTTAAATTACATCCTCATTACATTTACACTACAAAGCTTCAAATATTTACTATCTGGCCATTGAACAAAATGTTTAGAACCCCCCCTCCCCTGCCATCTTAACTGCTGACTATTCAAATTTTGCCCCATTCATGTTCTTTATAGTAAATTTTCTCCTTGTTCGGGATATGAAACTGCATGTATTCAGTTTTTATGACGCCGTAGATCCTCGGTCTTTGTGTTTCACGACGCTGCCATTTTTGGAGGATGTTCCTCCATTTGGGTGAACTGGAATTTGATACCCCTCACCCCACCCCGTCTTTGTCACTTCAGGGCCTTTATGGATTTGTGTAAGTCTGAGGAGGTTCCTGGGATGCAGGAGTTCCAATTTGATCACCAGAAAAGCCTCAAGCAGACCGGGATGAACTGGTCCTGTCTCAAGCACTATGTAATCGGGAGAAGATG
Organism: Craseonycteris thonglongyai; assembly: GCA_004027555.1. Classification (NCBI taxonomy): domain Eukaryota; kingdom Metazoa; phylum Chordata; class Mammalia; order Chiroptera; family Craseonycteridae; genus Craseonycteris; species Craseonycteris thonglongyai. The sequence continues at coordinate 26,261 of PVKE010002593.1, read as the reverse complement.
AAAGGGCCGGTTCCTTGGCCTTTCAATAGATCTAGTTCTCAAAAGGTACCCAGTAGATTTAAGGGACAGGGTGATGAACCAGATGCCAATCTAAGAGCCTTTTCTTGATTATCTGCTTATGTTGAGTTTTAGATGAATTGCCACCGTTCGCATGTCCTGGACTTGAGTCTTGCTTTGGCTTGCTGTACTTTTTTTTTAATTTCCAAAATATTTATTGTGAGATTGGAGAATGGGAAAACTAAGTAGTGGGAATTGGACCCTCCTTGGGGTCTTCTGGGAAGTCTGAAGTCCCACTCTTTGCAGCAGCCCGATGCTTCTTCAGTTTCGAAATCAGTTCTTTCGCCGGATTGAAGATGCCATTGGTGTGCCGGTCACAGACGGAGCAGTGTGGGGTGGCGTGGAAATGCTGCAGGGCGCAGCTCTTGCAGAAGTAGTGCCTGCACTTAGTCACGACCGGGTTTTGGAAGGTCTGGCGGCAGATCAAACACTTGAATGGTATTTCGTCCTCATCGCTTCCCAGCTCATAGTTTTCATCTTCACCCACACCATAGCGACCCTCGCCAAGCTCGCGTTCAATCTGCCACCCCTGCTTGTAATCTGAACGGTCGTGGAGGAACTTGCAGCTGTCTCCGAAGCCGCAAAAGCCCGTCTCCTTGTAGTCCTTACAAATGTCAGGCTGGTAATCCCAGCGCACGGTGGCTCGCAGGTGCTCGGGAGCTCGGATGGGGCCCTTCCGCACCTTCCCGGAGGAAGCATTGCCCATAGACGTCTCCTTGGGCTTCACGTATCTCTGATAGTTCACGATGCCCCGATAGATCTTGTCATCCTCCGTGCCCTGCCCCTCTTCCCGGAGCTTCTGGCTGCGCTCAAAGATGGCTTGTGCGTCACGCTCCTTCTCCGTGTCCAGCGCGTAGACAGCGGTCGCCCCCATGTCCTCGGGCCCCACGGGCTTCGCGGAGCGCGTGGACTTGTAGAGCACACCAACACTCTCGGGCTCGTTCCCCTCCCCGTCGTCCTCCCTCCGTCCCCCTCGGCTGCGGGTCTTCTGGATCATGGGGTTGTGTGGCGCCCGCGTGGGTTCCGGGCGAACCACAGCGCTGCCTTCGTCACTGCTGCTGCTGCTGTCTGCGGGCCCTGAACGGCAGCCCCGGCGTTTCCTGCGGCCCGCAGCCCCGTTCCTCCCCGGCTTTCTGAACACGAAGGGGCACACCTGGCCCGCGGCCTTCCCTGGAGGGAGCGGCTCTGCCATGTTCCCGGCCTGGGCTCTGAAACGGCTGCAGGGCTCCCCGCGCGCGGCCATGGACGTGCTGCTCTCTGCGGCGCCGCGCGGGGAGGAGGGGTGCGCGTGCGTGGGGGCTGCGCGTGCGTGGGGGCTGCGCGTGCGTGGGCATGCGTGAGCCCTGGGGGGAGCGTGCGTCCCCCCCTGAGCACGCCTGCGCGCGCCTGCCCCTGAGCACGCGCCCGCCCCCGAGCGCCTGCGCGCGCCCGCCCCTGAGCACGCGCCCGCCCCGAGTGCGCCTGCGTGCCCCATGGCTTGCTTTTTTGGAGGCCCCATTTATGCATCTGAGAGTTATTGATGCCGTTATATGCAGTCGTTGGTCAATTCTCTGCCATTTTATGAGACTGTACCCCTGTTTATTCACTTTGCTATTGATGGACATGGAAGTTGCCTCTAGATTGTGATTATTATGTATAGAGGCACCGTGAACATTTTTTGCGTGTTATATCATGAGGGGTACAGGTGTGTGCATTTCTGTAGGGTGTATATCTAGAAGTGTGGTATCTCAGGGTCATACATAGTATACGTGTTTCTTTAATGGTAGTACGCACTGCCAAGTGGTTTTCCAAAGTGTCTGTAGACATGTACTTTCCTGCCAGCAGGGTAAGAGAGTTGAATATGAGAATGTCGACAAAAGAATGTTGACAAAAGAATGTTCATTCAAATACAAGTGTCTAATAAGACTTTATTTGAGTCAAATTTTGAGGACATGCCTGGCTATCAATGGATTGATATATTAATAATAAAAGAGGAGGACATAAATGGGATGGGGCAGGGAGAGCTTTCTGGAGCATTTTATAGTGTTTTTCTGAGTTTGGGGGTTTTCTTTCTCTCTCTGGAGAACTATCAGTGTGATCTAAAGCTACTGCCAGCAGAGGGGAAGTCAGGAAGGAGATTTTTTAAGTCTGCTCAATTGGGCAGGACCTGAGCAGTTCTTAGATCCTATAATACTAAATTAGGAAGAGCTCTGAAACCCTCAAAGGAAGATTTAAAACAAGTAAAAGGAGCCTTGCCTTACTTGAAAGGTGGTAAGTGCATGACTCGGGGCTTACAAGAAAAGGCAATGGGTTTAAGAGAGATTTTAGTTCATGTTCTGGCCCCATTCACCATTTATTAGCTGTGTGACCTTGACAAGTTAACCAACTTCTCTGATCTTCAGTTTTTTCATCTATAAAAAGGGGATGAAAATCCATACTTCCTAGGGTTGGTACCTTTTACAAGTTAACATAGGCACTGTAAGCATTAATAGAGAGTAGGTAAGATTATTCCACTGCTAATAATGATTATTAGTCTGAAGAAGATGGTGAAACACACTCAGAAAGCATTTCAAAGTGTCAATAAGTGATGGCCCTCTCGCACCATGTAAGGGAATTATGGGATGGTTAGCAGATGCTCAAAGAGTTTGAGATCAAGGGCATGCCGAGGAGCCTTCACATGGTCTTAAGGAAATTTCCCCTTGGAGCCACTATCATCAAATTTCTGAGCCAGACAGACCATTGGTGGACTTGGCCTGACATTTTTAATATGCTTGCATTTAATAAATTTGTTTGATATCAGGGCTGTCTGTAGTTTGAGATGTTGGCAGTTCCCTTGAGGAAAGCCTTCCTGTTGAAGGTTAATTCTTCTGAGTGCCCTGATGGGATGTCAAGTCCTGGAACGTGTTGAGATTAACCCGCCAAAGACACCATTTCTTAGAACGCTTCCCTGTGGCATTTGGGATGCGATATTTTTAAATCCTCTGAGTTGTTCCACCAGACCCAGAAGTCCAGGTTCTAGATGCTCTGCTGAAATATCAGTTTTCCCTCTCCCCGCCTCATTCCATATGTCTAGCCAACTCATCTAGTAGCTTAATAAGTCCGAAGTAAACATTGTGCCCAGGTATTTAAAGCAGGCAGATGGCTTCACATAAGAAAGTGATGCTATTCATCGGCTTGTAGTTGATGTATATGTGATGGGAATCTCAATTGCCCTCACACTGAATGAAAGGACGTGGGTGTTGGGAACAGAAAGCCTGAGATGAACTCAGAAATAGAGAAAGACTTATGTGCAGAGGGGGCTGTGTGGTGACCCAGAAATAATTTGGAGTCTCGACGACTTGAATCTGACCTTGAGCAAGTTACTGCCCCTGCCCAAACTGCGGTTTCCTCATTTGTAACATGAAGAGAGCTGACTCCTCCCATACCAGCCTGTTGTGGGCTATAGTGATAATGAACGTCAAGAGGCCCACACAGTGCCTGATACAGTCAATGTTGAAGAGATCGAGTTTCCTCCCGTCCCCCCATCACTGAACAACCGGGAAAGGGGAATACGAGAGCTGTTGGAAAGTGTCCAGCCACGTAATATGAAAAATAGAGACATTTGTGGCTGGATTTTTTTTCAGACAACCCTCATATTTACCCCTTCTGGGGCAGGATCCATGCACAGAATAGGTAAACAATAAATGATTGCTCTTCTATCACAGGGCTTTGGATGCAGCTACTTTGATCCACCTTCTTCCAGAATAACATCAACAAATGCTATCTCCAGTGATTTTGAGCATTCACTCTGTGGCTGACACTGTGTATGTGTCATCTCCTCTGACATAGTCACTCATCCTGAGTCTAGGTTCCAGGTGACAACCCAGCTCAGATTGGCTTGCAAAGAAAAAGGAAAGTTTTTGGCCAAAATGTCTGAAAAGTTTGGAGGTTAAATTGCCTTCAGGCTTGGCTGGATCTAGGTGCTCCAACCCTGTCCTCAAGAATGTTTCTCCATCCTGCGCAATCTTGATGTGTCAGCTGGTATTCTTAGGCAACCTCTTTCCTCTTGATGGGAAGAGCGCTCCCAGATACTCCCAAGCTGACATCCTGCATCAGAATGAGCCAACCTTGTTTCCACAGTCCCGGCAAAAATCTGGTGTCAGACATACTATTATCCCACAACCAAGCCCTGTGGCTAACAGGAGGTGGTGCTCTGATTGGCTAGGCTGAGTCGTGTGCATCTTTTCTGGGCTTGAAGGGCAGATGTCAGCCCCATCAGAGCAGGTGGATACTTGAGGCTTTTTTTTTGCAGGGAAACGGGGGTGCTGCTATCAAAAGAAGGGAGAGTAGGTGCTGTGTGCTCACATCACCCGATATTGCCTGCAGAGCCGATGGAGTGTGCACACCTATTACTGAGAGTGCAGCGTAATGGCTCTGATGGGAACTTGGTGGTCAGGCTGCCGGGGTTCATATACCAGCTCCGCCATTCATACTTGTGTGACCTTTGGTAAGTCACTTGACCTCTCTAGCCCTCAGTTTCCCAAACTGCAACAACAGGAATGGCTACTGACCTTACCTCAGCATGTTGTTGTGAAGGTTAAGTGAGTTGACCCATGAAAAGTGTTCAGAGCAGGGCCTGGTGCTGAATCAGAGCTCAACCTCATAGCCCATGTGCCTGGCACCCCCACCTTCACCCTGGCTTATGCAGCACTCTGATCGTAGATGGCACTCATGTCATCCTGCTTCTGAGAACTCCGGGCTTCAAGGACCTTACTTCACTGTCCTCTCACAATTGCTGAAGAGGCAGGACCTCACCAAGTATGCCCAGACCAAAGCTGAGAAGCCCTTCATCCACACACAAGTCCAGAAGCATGCTCCCACCTCTGGCTGCAGTTTGGGGAGCACTGGGAATGGGTGCCTGCCCACTTACTGGTGGGCTCCTAGCCTCGGGGCCTGGGCAGGACGTGACGGCTTCCTTGGATGCCTGCATGTCAGAATTTGAGCAGGTGCTGGGGAAGGTGGCTGACTTAATTAGTGAATAATAGAAGGACTGAACATGCACGGGGTGGGGAGGGTTCTGGCAATTAAAGGTGTTCCCCTGCTTTGTGACCATATGCTTGTGGCATTATTGTGTTGATTTTATAAGATACAAGATTTGGAAAAGAAAGAAAAGCATGGACATATAAGAAAACCAACTCAGCTGTTTCACTGAGGGTCTAGTGTAGGTCTAGTTACACACTAGGTCTGGAGAAGGGTGGAAATCAGGGAGTCCTCTATCCGATCCTAAACCTCTCTGCCCATGTCACGGAGGTCGGATGCAAACCTAAGAAGGCCTGCGTGCGTGCATAGCATCCCCTGGGCTTGTGCAGGGCACAGCTCACACAACTGTACTTGTGGATGTGAGCCATTATTTCCCCTATGTTGTGAATGGGGAAAACCAAAGCTCAGAGAGGCTGAGTAACCTACTGGGTGTCACAGTCTCATAACTGGTAAGTCCACGGAAATGTGACAGTGACTTGGAGCTGAAAGGTGTGAGGTGGCTGCTGCCGCCTGGGATTCTCATAGCCACCCTGGCTGCCGGGGCTAGAGAATAGATCCCAGTAACCTTTCCTGAGGAGCCACTTGTCAACCGACTGCCCTCGGCTCTCGGCTCCACCTGGAGCCCCTTCTGCGTTTTCAAGCAGTGGTGAGGTAGGCTCACACCGCGGAAGCCTCTGCTATTGGCCCCAACATGACTTGCCACCCGACTTCATAAAACCATTCATCAAACAGCCTCAGTATGGAAATAATGTGCGGTGAGTTATTCTTATGCCAGGTCATCCATAATGGAAAATCAGCCTGAGATGGCCCTGTATTTCTTCCTGCTCCCTAATGTCTAATAAATTGACAAAGTTAAAGCTCAGCATTAAGACGGCTGTCAGCAGTGGCCCGGAGCCTGCCCAGTGGAGGTCCGGGGCCGGGAGATTTCTGATCGTGCCCATCCGGAGCCTATGCAAAGCTGCGCCTGCTTGACCCGTGTGCCCCAGGGGTGGGCATCCCCTGTCCAGAAAGCCAACAGTTTCTGCTTAAGATTGCAGATGCCCAGGCTGTGCTTCCTCCTGCTGGTGTGACCTTGACAGCCTGGCCTCTCCTCCCCCCTCCTCAGCTCTAAAATGGGGTTAACCCCTCCCCCCCCACTTCTCAGGCTGTTAAGAGGGTGAAAGGGATGAACAAAAGCAACGACCAGCCTTAGGCTTTACGTGTTTTCTCGGCGCCAGGCATTGTACTAACTACTCTCCCGGTTTCACACACTTGCCCTGCAGAGATCCTATGGTGGAACTCTCCCCATTTTACAGGTGAGGAAACTGAGGCACAGCCAGGTTCAGGGACCAGCTGGGAGAGGCAGAGCCCCTGGTCTGGCTCCAGTGTCCATGCTCAGTGTGTTTTCTGGGTGCCAGCACGTTGGCTCAAGCCCCCCCCCCCCAGTTCTGTCGTTCTCTCTCATGTGTCTACCTCTCATTCCCTCTTCCCCGGCCTGGTTCACACCGTTGGGATGCAGCCTGCATGGCTTCATTAGCGCTCATGTCTCTGCAGCTGAGTTCTGTCTGGATCTTAACCCTCCTACCCGGCAGCTGGGCCCAGTGGCTGAGAGGTAGAGCTCCGGGATTGGACCACCCCTGCTTCTGTACTGACCAGCTGGGTGACTGTGGGCAAGTCACTTCTCTGCCACCTACTCAGTTTCCTCCTGTATCAGTTGGTCCTTAGTGGCACCTTTGTCCTCGAGGCATGGTGGGGCTGTCACAGGTCAAGTGCGGTGCACCAGCAATGGTCACCAAGAAACAGTAGCAGGTGGGGTCACACGTGCCCAAACCCTTAGGGCCATGAGGATCCTGTCTCTCTCACCCAGTGTGAGCCCAGGATACGGCCACCAGTGAGCTCGCTCTATGATCCTGTCTGCACAGGGACACACTGTCCCTCTCTCCCTGCGGGCTCCAGGGAGATCGGGGAAAGGAAGGCGCATTTCTGGATCATGCACCAGGCACCATCTGTAAAATGGGGATAAAAATAGAGCCTTCCTTCTCCGGTGGCTCTGAGGACCTGTGGCACCACGCTGATGACACCCTCCGGCAACGGGAGGACTGAGCAGATGGGGACTGCTGTCGCCCCGCTCGCCTCCGCCCTGTTGAGTTTCTTATGCCTCTCGCTTGCCGGCTGGCCCTGGGCAAAGCAACTGGGCCTGAGAGCTGGGCCCTGCGTGATGCCACTGTCCTCCACTGTTAGTTATCTGACCTAATCTCCCAAGACGGCCCATCTGTGGCTGCCTGCCCAGACCTTTTGTTCTTCACACTCCACGCTGTGCAGACCCCTCCTTTTCCTTTCTCTCCATTTCCACTCTGATTGGAGCACCTGCCCCAGCTCCTTCCTGGAAGACCAGAGCAGTGTCCCCACGGGCCACCCGATTGGCAGCCTTGCCTAGGCGAGCCCACCCTCCTCACAGCAGCCAGAGGGAGACCATGCCAACCTCCTCCTCAGAAACCATCAGTGGTCTCCCAGTAGACCGAACACAAACCCAAGCTTTGCGCCCTGGCCCACGAGCCTCTCCGCCTCCTCCCCTCTTCTGTCCAGCTGTCCAGCCACGCTGGCGAGCTGTCTGTTCCGCGGCGCCCCCTGCGGTCCTTTTTTGGTTTTGTTTTTTGCCTCAGGGCCTTTGCACTTGCTATTGCCTCCACCCAGGGCGCTCTGCTTGCTAACTCTGCCCAGGGCTGCCTGTCACCTTTGTATCTGTTAGGTCTTAGCTTCCATGCCTCTTCTTACTGAGACCTCTGACTTCTGCCTGAATCAAGGGCAGGGTGGGAGAGGAGACCCCCCCCCTCCACTTCCCCGCGTTCCCAGAGGCCTGGAGCCACCTGCAGGAAGAGAGGACTGGGCCTGACTTCTCGCGCCCTCCGTGAGTTATGCTCGAATGCTGCCATTACTCCACCTTGCGCCCCCTCGGTTTTCTCAGCCTGTCTCAGTCTCTCCTAACCGCTGAGGGAAACGGGCCACCACGCCCTCCTCCCACAGGCCCTGCTCCAAGCCCACCTGCTGGAACACACTGCCCTCAGGTCTTGGAAACGGTTTTGTGCGTGGTGGGTTGTGTGGGGCTGGCAGTAAGAGGCACTAGTGTGAGGAAGCTGTGGGAGGAAGTAGCAGAGAGTCTCAATCTCATCTGAAAAGTGGGGAGAGTAGCCATGGGCGCCTCACAGATCCATGCGGACTGAAAGAGAAGAGGGAGGCAGCACTTTGAATGCCGGGCTTGAGAGTCGATATTCCAGTGAATGGCTGCCTCCCTCCACACCCTCATTCCATTGTCATTATCATTATTCTAATACATAGCCTTAGCTCCTGGATGTTCTGCAGGAGATGAACATGTTGCCCGGTGGTCTCTACCCACAGAGCCCCCTAGACACACACACACCTTGGCTGGTTGTTCTCTGAACAGCCTTTGTTGTTTTCCTTTGGCTGATCAGTGGGGCCTCGCTTACTCGAGGGCCTCAGGGATCAGAGATGGTATGCACGTTTATTCACTAGGACTCTAGCTGGCTTGCCCCTTCTGTCTGTGAGTGCCAACCTTACATCATTAACTGTTTCGGAGGGGCGGTGGGGGGTAGTGAGGAAGTGTGCTGGTCTGCACAATACAAGCACTGTGTTTGCTCCTTGCAGCTGTGTGACTTTGGGCAAGGCGCCGCCCCCCTCTGAGCTCAAGTGTTTTCCTTGGGTGATTTCTAAGGGTGTTTTTCTGCTCAGACAGTCTGGGGTTCAGAAATCGAAGGAAAGCTGCCCATCGCAGAATGGACTTAGGGTTTGTACACAGACGTGGTTTCCTCCAGTGGGGACTGTGTCTTCTGGGACCATGCAGATAATTATACCTTCTTGATGGCCCCACTTTGATAGGATAGCAGACCTACTGTGTGCAAGTGGATGGACGGATGAGAAAGAAGGGTGAGAAAAAGAAATGTTGCTTGAGAATCCAGGGAAAGTCATGAACCCAGGGGAAAGCTCACATGTGGAATACTTTGCACATCATTTAAAAGGGGCTTCAGAATGCTGGTTGAGAAACATCGACAAGCACCTCCTCCAGGAAGCCTTCCCTGACCCCCAGTTCTCCTTTTCTTCCTGTGCTCCTCAGCGTAGATGGCAATTCCTGTCCCTAGGTCTGTCCCCCATGGGAGGGCGGGGCCCGCGTTGACAGGTCCTTGCCTGCCCTGCGCCTGGAACTCAGTGGATGTCAGCAGATATTTGGGGACTAGCTCCGGGCACTGAATTTGGGGTGGCCTGGCCTCCCTTCATGGGCAGTGCTGCTCAATTTGGAGTGGGCTCCGAACCAGCTGCTTCAAATGCACATGCGTCCGCCTCCCCCAGCTGTGGGTTGATGAAGGCTTGCGAAGACATGGGCGGTTGTCTGTAAGTCATTCTACTGCCTACGAGGGGGCTGGGCTGGAGGGAAGAGCCTTCAAAGAGGCACCGTCATGAGGCCGCTTCTCTGCTCTTCCCCCCGCTGGCCTGGTCCAGCTGGAGCAGAGTGAAGCCAAGTGTGAGGCTGCCTTGAGAACCCAGAAGGCGCTGACTGCGGACCTGGAGAGTATGCACAGCGAGCTGGAGAGCGTGACCCGGAACAAGAGCCTGGTACCTGTCCCCATCGGGAGCTGGGGGGCCTGGGCCAGCACAGGCCCCTGAGCAAGTGGGGGCCTCCTGTGTGCTCCCTCAGAGGGACAAAGGCTTACTGGGCGCCACCTGGGAGGTACAGACATTCATCATAGACCTACTGGGTGCTCAAAACGGAGAGCGCAGGCATCCTTCTATGAGCTGAGCATTATAAACGTGTAAAGGCCTATATGACCGTCAGCGGTGTATTCACCCTGCAAAGGTAGAGAAAACTGTTGTGGACCTAATGTGTGCTCAGTGCTGTGGGAGTGCATCTGATAGGAGCCTATAATTTGCTCAGCCCCCTAAGTGCCAATACGGCTTTCTGTTGTGCGCCCAGAGTATGCTCACCATTATAAATGGTTCTCAGACATCTGTTGTAGTCCTACTGTGCACTCGCCACCATAGGAGGGGACTGGGTCATTATTGCTAGGCTACTGCATGTCCGTTCTTATAAGTAGAGACAAGCAACCCTCATGATCCCACTTAACTTACTACTATAATAAACCCAGCCATCTCCTGTGGGCCTACTGTGTGTTCACCACTGAACAGGGACAAATGAACTTATATGATGGATCTATTATGTGGGTGAAGACTGGGTGTGGGTTTCTAAGTCCCCTGGCTGGGTGTACAGGGTTGGTTTAAATGTATACTTTATATGTAAAATCCTAGTTTAGATGTAGCTACAAATTTATAGGCAAAAGCTTGTTTCAAGATCCCTGCTGGCCCCTTTGTCCCAAGGTTTATTTGCACTCGATTACCAAACACATGTACAAAATAAATGCCCTCATAGTTAAAATATGCATCTCAGTTTATCCACGTATTCAATACATATGTATGGAGCCCCTGCTATTTGCAGGCCTAGAGCTGGGCATATGCCTGTGAACAGAACGGAGTCCCTTCTCAGGGCAATTGCAGGGGCTTGCCCTCACACATATGTACTATGCACGTTTAAAATGTATGTACGTGGATGCCCAGGTGGGCTCATGCAGACATGTATCCATTCACATGCACACCTGCTTCACCCACTCACATCGCGCCCAGTGCGCACATATATAGAGCTGTTGTACCTACAGCATGCATGGACAGACCCACAGCCACGCTCACATGTGGATGGTCACTCACTGGATATACCCACAGGCAAGCCCACCTTTGCTCTTTATCAGCTCCCGGCTGCCCCCTCCCATGTCGCTCCAACCCTGCCCTGCCTCCTGCCAGGTGGATGAGCAGCTGTACCGGCTGCAGTTCGAGAGAGCAGACCTCCTGAAGCGCATCGATGAGGACCAGGATGACCTGAATGACCTCATGCAGAAGCACAAGGACCTCATTGCTCAGGTAACGGCCTTCGGTGGAACAAAGCTTGATGGCCTTGGGCCAGGGGGGTAGGTGGGGGATATGGAGAAGGTGCTGTGGTTGGGCCACATGTGGTTGGGTCTGAGGACCGTGGAAGGATAAAGGCCACAAAGATGTATAGGAATGGTGAAAGTTCACGTGGCCCTAAGCGAAGAGAACTTCACCTTCAGATGGTGTGTGCCTCTCTGGAGGACACCACCAAGAAAGATTTTGATTTATTCATGCATCTATCTACCCATCTACCCACCCACAAGCCATCCATCTACCCATTGAAATATTCATCCATCCACCATCCATGTGCTCATCAATCCTACCATTCACCTACCTACTCTTTTATCTACCTTCTACCTGCCCATTCATCCACCCATCCATCCACCCATCCATTCACCCATCCTTCCTCCCTCCCATCTTTCCTTCCTTCCTTCCACCTATCAATTCTTTTCTTTCCTTCTTTCCTTCCTTCCATCTTTCTATCCTTCCTTCCACCTATTTCTTCCTTCCTCCCTCCCTCCCTTCCTTCCTTCCTTCCTTCCTTCCTTCCATCTTTCCATCCTTCCTTCCACCTATCAATTCCTTCCTTCCTTGCTTCCTTCCTTCCGTCCATAATTACTGAGCGCCCCTGTGTGTTAGGCTCTGTGGGAAATGACAAGGACACTGTGTTGAGTAAAAGCGCCTCCCATTCTTTTGTGTAGCTTACAGTGTAGCGGGCTGGGCAGACTTTATCACATAGTCACCCAGAATGGAGGGGAGCCTTGCAAACCAAGCTGAGTCCAGAAAGAGAATGACCATGGTTCTTCAAACCTGACCTAAGGTGCAAGTCAGGGAAAGCTTCCCTGAGGAGGTGGTACCGGGGTAGCGATCTGAACCAGGACTGAGAGATGGTGAGGTTGGAGTGGACTGGTGAGAAACAGCACATGCAAAGGGCTCAGGAGAGGCTGAACGGAGGCAGTGAGGGGACAGTGGGGAGGCCAGCACAGGAGGGCTAGGCCACGCAGGGTCTTGTACACTGCGATGAGCTTGGGTTTCCTTCTATGTGTGATGGGAATCATGGACAAGCTTTTCAGGGGCAAGAGCACGAGAGGAGCAGCCAGGATGCCACCCGAGACTGTCAGCTGTACCGTGACAGGCTCTCCTGGCTTGTTCCAGGCTGTGTCCCAGAGCCTAGAAGAGTACCTGGCAGGGATAGGTAGGCACTCAGTAGGTAGTTGTTGAAGAAGTGAAAGCTGCAGTCCAGGGGAGAGAGAATGGCAGCATGAGTCAGAGTTAAAGTGGAGATGGGGGAAGTGGCTGACCCAGAAGACATCTAGGAGGCACGGTAGCAGGACGGGAGAAGTGGGGGCCTTGGGTGGGGCTGAGAGATGTGACACGGACCCTGGTAGACTTCTGATCCGCGTAACTGATCTGATCCGGCCACTGCGGAACAGCGGCCTCCAAGAGCAGTGCACGTCTTCCCACGCTACACCCCAGAGGAGATCGAAGGCAGACCGCCTGCCAGGCTGCGAACGCATCCTGCAGAGACTGGATCCGAGGGGGTTTCTGCCAAACGAGAAATCATAACAAAGAATCAATGGTGCCAACGTGATAACGCCCACCATGAAGACAACCTGTGCCATGTTCTGCAGAGTCACACTTATTTTTGTTCTGCTTGTCCGGTTACAGAAGCAGCGTATTCATACGTCCATTTTAAATAATTTAAATATAAATACTGTGGAAAATAGACATGGAGGGACCCTCCTGCTCTCGGGAGTTCCTCTCGTTGGAGATAATCATACAACAGTTCGTTTCCACTTTTTTTTTTAAGGACCTTTACTCTCCATTGCCTCATTTAATCTCTGAACAAACCCCACGTAGGGGGCCAGCCCATTTTACAGATGGGCATATGGAGGTGCAGAGAGGTTCTGGGGCTTGCCAAGGCCGGTCTCCACATCTGGAGTCCTCGCTCCATGACACTCAGCATAATTCCCTTCCCTTAGAAGGGAATCCCTGGTGCTGAAGCCAGCCCATTTCTGTCTGGGCTCTCAAGGGTGTATAATAAAGTGCTGAACAGTTGACCCAAGTGCTGGGCTTATATAATGGGAGTGACTCAGCGAATGCTGAGATGGAGGGTGTGAGAGGGACCCTTCTGGAACCAGCTACTGTCACAGAGAAATGTAGACATCTGGGGGGGGGGGGGGGGGGGGGGGGGGGGGGGGGGGGGGGGGGGGGGGGAGAAGGGGTTGCCAGGGGCAGTTTCCCAGCACAGCCTCTGGTCTGAAGGTGACATTTTTCTTTTTGTCTCACCAGTCTGCTGCTGACATTGGGCAGATCCAAGAACTGCAGCTGCAGCTGGAGGAAGCCAAGAAGGAGAAACACAGGCTTCAGGAACAAGTAGGCGCTCAGAGCTGCCATGTCGTCGGGGAGGAAGGGAAGGGTCCCCCACAGACCTCACACTTTGGCTCCTGGAAACCATCGTTCATTCATTCACTCCCTCATTCACTTAACTTCAGTCTTGTGCTAAATGAATGGAGAACAATCCTGGCAGGCAGGTAGGCAGGCACGCACATGCACACGCACCTGCATGCACACACACGCACACGCGCCCCCCTCCCCACACACACACACTCACACACACTCTTGCCTGTGCTGTTCAGCATCCAGAGACGAGACTCATCAGTCATTCAGGGCAGGACTTCCTCCCTCTGAGAAATGGCTCTAAGGAAACCGCATGCTCTGTGCAAGATAGGATCATCGTCCTTTGTGAGTCGTCCTTTGAAGTCATGGTTCCTCCACACAGCCCTGAATTTTCCTCGTAAGCTTGTGGGTTGCTATTATCCATGACATTCTCAAAGCTCTTCTAGAGCTGTCCCCTGCGCCTGCTTACAGTGACTGTCAGAGTGGCTGAGTTTCAAACAAATGTCGGTGGACACTGAGTGACAACAGGCACAAGGTAATAGCAGCAGGGGCCACTCATGGGTGCTTAATGCTGTCCCAGGCACTAATCACCTTTCACACACACACACACACAATGTGAAGAGATGAGGCTCAAGGAAGGGAACTGATTGTCCGGGCTCAGCCTCTGAAATATGTGTCTGGCTCCCACACCCACTTCGGTTGTGTCCTTTGATGCTGACAGACTGGCCTTCCTCCCTTAGCAGAGCAGGGAAAGGAAGTAGGAGAACCACTGATTGACAGTCAGGTTTTGGAGGCAGAAGGCCTAGGAAATGTTACCTCCCCGCACAGGAGACCCAGGGCCCTCAGACTGGAAGCAGCAGCTCTTGCTGGTGCATCCAGCACACAGCACCTGGGCCAAGAAGCAGGCAGTGTGAACCGGCCTGGAGCCTGGGTGTGTCTATGTTCCGGGACTCAGGCCAACAGGGGCCCATGGACTTCCTGGGTGTGTCCCCAGCTGCAGGTGGCTCAGAGGCGCGTTGAGTACCTGGAGCAGTCCACTGTGGACCGAGCCATTGTCAGCAGGCAGGAGGCAATCATCTGTGACCTGGAGAACAAGACGGAGTTCCAGAAAGTGCAAATTAAGAGATTGGAGGTACGTGTTGATGGGTCAATAGGGGGCGGGCCTAGAGAAGAGGCCTTTTGTGTGAACATTCCCCTTCCTTCCGGCCTTCCTTTATCCAGTCCTAAGGCTTAGTCTGCATGTATATCACTCACCCATCTCCCACGTAAGATTCTTCTCTCTCTCCTTCCCTCCTGTCTTCATTCACACTGTCCCACAAACTGCCTATCCATCCAACCTACCCACCTCCATCTATCTCTGTCCAAGTCCAGCCATCACCCCCTTCCATTTGTTCTTCCTCTCTCGTCACTCTTTCTTCTCTGTCTCTGTTCTTTTTTCTTCAGATCTTGAGCCCCTGTCTGCCTGTCTTTTATTCATTGCTCTAATTCTACCCATCTCCATCCAGCCACTCATCTATGTAGGTGCCCAACACTCATTTTGAGCAGACATTTGTTTTGCACTTAGTGTGTGCCTAGGCTATTTCAGATGCATGGAAGACAGATGTGCAAAACAGGTTCTGCATCCCAGAAGTGTAGAGCTTTGTTGGAGACATGGGTAAGATACGTACATAAATGCCTATAATATGAGGAGAGGTCTGGGGGCGCCGGGAAGACTGAGGTCCTTGCAGGCTGGGGAATCAGGGAGGCTCCCTGGAGGAGGTAGCATTGATACTGGACCTTGAAGGACAGATAAGACTTGCATATAATCACAGGTTCAGTGATTACATTCACATTTAGCTCTGTGGACCAGTGACATGAGACATTGATAGAGGACATCACCATTGTCAAAATCCTTCCATATCAGCTGCTCCACTTGACATTTACCACAGCCCCATGGGGCAGCTAGGAGAGAATGAGAAGATGACCCCAGAGCAGTCAAGTGACTTATTCGCAATAAAGTCAGGTGTAGTGGCAGTGGCCGGAGTTGATTGGCCCTTGACCTTCACTTTCTCCTGGTCCCAGGTTGTAATTTTTGGCAGCCAGCTGGTTTACTCGCAGTAAGATGGTGTGTGCAGACAATGAGAGGCTGCACTCCTCATGCTGAAACATTTCCTCCCAATCCCCTCCGGGGCATTCGGTCTGTAAGAAGGCTGCTATGGATGAAGAACGAAGGAAAATTCTTTGCCCTTGACCCTCAGTGTTCTCAGAATTGCTCAAGGGACCCATCAAGGAATAATTGTCTCTGCAGGTCACCTGGAAACTTTGATTTACCTTATTGTAAATCATTAAATACATGACACTGGCCTAGATCATGTATCTTTTTCTCACTCAATTCCAGCAGAGTCAAGTGATAGCAGAGAAGAAAAGACAACTGTGGTAGAGTAACTTTAAATGGCAGATTCTGTCTCCACGTTCACTTGCCTCCTTCTGCCACCATTATTTGAATTTAATAGAATCCCAGGTCCTTAAGGTGGGATGCCTTGGGGACACAGTTTGAGAACTACTCTGCTGCCCTTTGACATTGTTGCTAAACTCCATGTGAAAGGCAGAAGGGGACCGAATAGTAAAGCTTTTCGTTTTGGCCATTATTTAGTCTCGGGTCTGGGAAGGGGCTCAGAGGCCTTAGCAAGGGCCTGAAATATTCACGCAGGCTCCACTTCACGTCCACACTCAGGTATTTGCCCATCGGAATCATTTGACTCCAGGCTTGTTGGCCCACTAATGAGTTCTGGAGAATCGCCTGTGGGTTTGTTTTCGGTGGCACTAGCAATACTCACAGCTCTTTTCTCTGTTGTTGCATTGTGTTTTCATAGATTTCTCCCCCCCCAAAAAGGCAACCTACTATAAAACATTAGAGCTGAGGCTCATGGGAGATTAAATGCTCAAAAGCTCCATCTGCCAGACCTGGAGATGAATGACCTGCTCTACGTATTCATAATTCCCAACCCTATCCGAATGTCCTACGTGCCACGCACTGAGCTAAGCCTTGTGCATAACTAAGTGTTCAATCCCAGCAGCATCCCTGGGACATAGGCATCAAACCCTTTTTGTCTCTAAGAAAGGTTAGATAACCTGCCCAAAGTCACACAGCCAAGAAGAGGCAGAGGTGGGATTTGAACCCAGAGCATATGCAGAGGCAGGGTTCTCATCAGTATGTGACACTGCCTCTCAGGATAGCAGTTGTCATTTGCTAGGTTTTTATAATGAAGTCTTCGTTTTTGTATCAGAAGTGAGGATTATTATCCTGACTATAAAAACACACAGAGACCGAGCAAAGGATTTCTCTTCCGGGAGCCCCTGTCTCGTGCCCCTGGCCTCTAACTCCAGGTGGGCGTGTGCTCTCTGGCCCCCTCAGGTCCTGGTGATCCGGCTTCGGGACAGCCTGATCAAGATGGGCGAGGAGCTCTCGCAGGCGGTCGCGGCTGAGTCCCAGCAGCGGGACAGCAGCCAGTACTACCAGCGGCGCCTGGAGGAGCTGAAGGCGGACATGGAAGAGCTGCAGCAGCGGGAGGCAGAAGCCAGCCGAAGGTGCATGGAGCTGGTGAGCGCTGTCCCCTGTGCAGGGTCCCCTGTGATTGCAGGTTTCATGCTGGGGAGTGACCTCCCGACTGGGAGACTCATGGGTGAGTCTATGGGCCCTTTAGGATAGGCCGGAAGTAGGGAGGAACCGAAGGGATGGACACAGAGATGATGCTACCATTGGCTGCAAACTCTGGGGGCAGGTCTAAAGTGGACCAATGACATTCCTGTTAGTTAGCCTCCAAGTCCCTTTATGTTTCAGACTCCACTCCTGTCTCACATATTCCACTCCAAAGGCAGGGTGGCCTCATGTGAAGGGAAGAGAATCAGTGTTTATTAAGTGTCTGCTTTGCATTGAGTCTTAACATCCATAATATCATGTAATCGCCATAACAACCCTGTGAACTCAGAATTATTATCCCATTGTACAGATGAGGAAACTGAGGCTTCAAAGAGGTGAGCTAACTTGTCTAAGGTCACACCTAGCAAATGTCAGTGCTGTTTCTGGGCAATTACAGTAACAACAAAGACAAAAGGTCAAAACGATAATGTTAAAGCCATCATTTACTGAACTCCATGTCAGGTTCTGGGTTAACCGTTTCTCCTTTCAATCCTTCTATCGGTAGTGGGAGGTAGGTCCTATTCTTACCTCCACTTTACAGATTGGGAAACAGAGGCCCAGTACACGGCCGTGGCCAAACTGAGGCTCAGAATGGTGCATTCACTTGCCCAAGGCGACACGCTAGTAAGCGTTTGAACCCAGGTCTGTCCAACTGTGTACTCTCCGCTTTTATTCACGAAGCCACGCTTTGCTCCCTAGTGTGGTCCAAGGAAGGGACATTCCACCATTTGTCCGCTGCCCAGTGGGAAGGTTCCTCCATCATTTAGGGTATTTTTTGACAACGGTTTTCTGCGGGGGTCACAGCATATGAGAGAGCCTGCTTTTTGTTTCCCCACGAGGCCACGGAGCCCTGAAACTCCAGGTTCTTGCTTCTGGGATGCAGGAGGCATCGGGCCCTCCCTTCTCCCTTCTCCCCAACCATAGAGCCTTCACTGAGATGACCCACAATGCACCGAGGTTTGGCCCAGAGGACTCTAAGTCTCAGTCATTAGCTCCTTCCTGCCCTGTCCACTCTGGTTCTGTGACAGGTCTCACCGACCCGTCCTCCTGCAGGAAGTCTCCTTCTCTGGCCATTGCCTCCCATGGGCAGTGTCATTCCCATCAGCTTTGCCCGTGACAAGCCAGCAGCCTGGCTGCTGTGTGTGTGTGTGAGGGGGTGAGACTCCACACAGAGACCCAGGCTCCCAGACAAAGTCCAAGCCCCATGACTGGCAGCTCCAACCCCCGTGGCTTTGGAGGAGAGAGCAAGAGAGGGGCTTTCCTGCCGTTGACAGGACAGCCTCCTCATTAACCAGCCTTGCTTCTCATGCAGCTGAGCTCCCCTCCCATCAGCTCTGGCTGGGAGAGAACATCCCCGTCTTTCTCCTTGGACATCTGTTTTAACTGGCCAGACACCGGGCTTTCGGGCCAGATCCAACAGTGGGGTTTGCCTTTCTCTTCCCCTCTCTCCTTTGCCATCCTTTTCTCTTTCCCTTTCTCTTCTCTCCTCCTCTCTCTGCTCACTTTCCTCTTTCTATCCCCATTCCCAGGGACATGTTAAGATATTCCAAGGCCCTATACTGAAAAGAGTATAGTGCCACCCCCAGAGCTGAATCAGAAGAGAAATCACACAAAACTGTAAAACAAAGCTCGCGTGCATGCTGTCCTTGGGCCCATAGCCTTCTTCGTTTTCTGATTGCCAGCTTCTGGATAAGTTTACCAAGGCTGAATTTCCTCTCTGTTTTGGTGGGTTTGTGGTTGGGAGTTATATTTGTTTCCTACAGTTGACTTTGACACATCCCGGAACACTAGATGGCTTTAAACTATGGAAATGTATTCTCCGACAGTTCTGAAGGTGGGAAGTTCGAAATCAAGGTATTGGCAGGGCCCTGCGTCCTCTGGAAGGCTCTAGGAGAAATGCTTCCGTACCGATCCTAATGCTGGTGGTCCTTGGCTTGTGGGCACGTCACTCCAGCCTCGGCCTCTGTCTTCACATGGTACTCCTCTCTGTGCACCCATCCCACAGGCCCCTCTGCCTTTTTCTGATGAGGACACCTGTGGTTGGATTTAGGGCTCCCCGTAAGTCCAGGTTGATTTCATCTTGAACTCTTTATCATAATTACATCAATAAAGACCCTTTTTCTGAACAAGGTCAGGGGCCATAACAGTTGGTGGTGAGCGGGCTCCTGCTTTGCTGGTATTCGCTCCACAGCGTTGCTGCACAGCTCATTTTCTTCGCCATTCTGTGGACGAGACAGGTTCAAAGGGATGATGGCAGGCTGGCAAGACCTTTCCTAACGTTCTAGATGTCCCAAGCTCACCAACTTCCTTGCCCTCAAATATGCCTCTGGCCTTCAGACCAAGGGGGA
The DNA here is from genome assembly GCA_004027555.1 of Craseonycteris thonglongyai. Lineage (NCBI taxonomy): Eukaryota > Metazoa > Chordata > Mammalia > Chiroptera > Craseonycteridae > Craseonycteris > Craseonycteris thonglongyai. The sequence continues at coordinate 6,812 of PVKE010002593.1, read as the reverse complement.
TTTCCACTGGGCAAAGAGAGGAGGTTATGTACTCTTATCTCACTCATTTATTCATTCAACATATATTTATTCCGCCTCCGACGGGCATGGCCCGGGGACGGATGTTGGTGGAGAGGGACTTCCCAGGCTTTTCAGATGCTGTCTCCCCTCTCCAGGGCCGTGTCTGTGTCCCCAATGTGCCTTTCTCCGTCATCTCCCTATAAGGCGGGGCAGCTGCCCCACTCCGGGTGCTGTTTATGAACACCACCTACAGCCGGTGCAAGGGAGTCAGAGTTCTACTTCTTTCATTCACGCCACACGTGTTCCTAGTTTCCACTGCGGCCAAGCCGCGTGCCAGATGCTGGGCTTCCAGCAGGGAACACGACGCACACCTGCCCTCAGGGAGCCCACGCTGAAAGCGGAGACATGGCCGGGGCCATTGCTGCTCCATTTCATGCTTCGTAAGAGGCACTCCGAGCTGCTACAGGCAGAGCAAGGTGTTTGCTGGTTATTTGGGGAATCATGCCCTCATCCCCACAGTGCGTCACTTCTTTGGGTAAAGGATCACCCTCTTCACCTTCTATGCATGAAATTCAAATCTGTGGAAGGGAGGGAATGAGTTTCCCAACTCCACAGTCCAAGCATCTGAGCCTGCCTGCCTGCCTGCCTGCCTGCTTGCTTTCCTTTCGTCCTGCCTTCCCTAGACAAATGTTTGAGTTGCTCTAAGCTCAGGCCCTCTGCGGACATTGTCTTCTTTCACAGTTGCGTCAGCCCCAGCAGGCAGGTCATGTGGAGGTGCAGGCCTGTGGGGTAGAGTCTTCCCAGGGCTGCAGAGTCAGGAGTGGCAGCGCTGGGCTGGGCAGCCCTGTGACCACACTGCCCTTTCAGCCCAGTGCTGCTAAAAAATGGCTGTGCCGTGGGAGACCAAAAAGAAAAAAAAAGAAAGGATTCTGCACACTGAGCCCTGGTGAGAAGGGTGTTGATGGATCTCCCTTCCATGCTCCTTTCTGCCTGTCCCCAGCCTGTCCCATTTGTCACTGTTGGTGTTGGTTTAAAGGGCTGCGAGTTGTTTCGTGGGAATGATTTACACCCCTGGCTGGCGCACGGGCACGTCCGGATCAGGATCAATTACCCTGCCAATGGAACTTCTCTTCCTGGAAAAAAAGAAAAATGAGGTTTTGCCATTAATTTTAGTAAATGTACTATTCCTGGCGACTCCAGGAGCCATTATGGAGAAAAGGATATTCTGGCTCTAAATCATTCAAGTCCCTTTGTCACAGGGGCGGTGAGACAACACATCTGTGGATTCATAGCCTGCTGTTTTTCAGTAGTTCCAGGGCCCAGGGGCAGCCTGCTTGGCCCCAGGGTATTCAGGGCAGGTCAAGGGCAGCTGAGGAGCTGAACCAACAGGAAGGCCTGTCCTCTGCCTGCTTTCAGCGGATGCACCTGTTTCGGAGGCTGCACCTGTTGGATTTGCCCTTCATTACCTTGGCCGGACTCTCTAGTCTCAACTTTGCCCTGAGGCAGGTGTTTTTATAAGTTTCCCAGGATTTGGAAAACTTAGCTGATGTTCCTGTTCACTCTTAGAGTGACCTAGGCTAGAAGGCTCAGTGGCTTGTCTTCCTCCATCTCATGCAATTCATAGTCAGTCCTGCAAACTTGACCCTATGGAGGTATGTTCTCAAACCCATCCACTGCTGTTGCATCCCTCCTTTCTGTGTCGTTATTGAAACCCCATCCCTTCTGGCCTCGGCTGCTGCAGTTATCTTCTAATTTGGACCACCATTTGTTTTCCATGCTTGCTCCCCACTGCTGAAGATCTTTCCAGAAGGGGCACATCTTCCTGTGTTCCTCTTCTGCTAACGAACCTTCCATGGCTCCTTAGTGCCTTCACAACGAAGTTCCAGTCCCTTCCCAGAGCCTCTGCAATCCAGCCTCCGTAGATTTTTCTGCTTTTGACTGTGTGTCTCTCAACACCTTTTGCGTTCTGCTCACACATGACAGCAGTTGTTCGGGGCCAGTTGCTTGACTGCACACCTTTGCTCTCACGCATCCTCTTTCCGCCTCCTCAACCTTCGAAATTCAGATCAGCTCTCAGCCCCAGAAGCCCTCCCTGTGAGCCCAGCCCTTACCATGTCACACGCCTCCTCGGTGTTCCCACCTCCGTCTGTGTTCATCTCATCTGTGCGCAACCCTCCCGTTATTATAACCGCTTGTGCACTTGTCTTCTTAGACAGAGAGCCCCCGAGAGAGGGCTCAGGTTTTGTTTGATTCTGGGTCTTCAGCCTCCAGTTCAGGGTCAGCTGAATAGTTTCCTCAACATTCTGAAGTTTTAGCTCTTAAGAGAAGTGATCAAAAATGATGTCTTAAAAGTTGGAACATTTTCAGATCGATGTACTTTGGTTTGCATCCTGGCCCTGTGCCTGACGTTATGGGAGATGCAGACATGAATGTACCAGGGACTATGCCCTGGGCGAGTTCAGGATTGAGAGGAGGAGGTGCACGTGTCCCTAAATAATTCTGATACAAGATGGGGTGTGTGGGCAAAGGGAGAAGTGGTTTGGGGCAACCTGGAGAAGACTGCGTGGAGGCTGCATCTGAGTTCCTTGTAAGATGAAGCAGTACTGGCTGGCAGCTTGAGGGAACAGCTGTCCGATCATGTTCACTGTAATTTCCTCATACTTGTGTTCAGCAAATGTCTAGTGAATGCCTGTTGTGTGTCAGGCAATGTCCAGGGCCCCAGAAAGTCAGAGATAAACCACACAGAGGGATATAAATACAGACTCTTCACCTCCTCCTTCCTTTCTTTTCTTGCTTTTTTCCATTGCAGCTCGCCCACTGAAGGGCAATTGCAAAATCCCTTCCTCCCCACCCCTAACCCGCTATTCTCTACTTTCTAGGTTCTAGGTTTGGACATGCTCTCTCTCTCTCTGTCTCTCTCTGTCTCTCTCTCTCATATTCTCTCGCAGAATTGTTTGGCTCATGTTGAGAACATGTATGAGTGTCCCAGGGCTGCTGTAATAAATTCCCCGAAACTGGTTGTCTTACAACCACAGTTGTTCTGGAAGGTGGCAACAGGACTTTACTAATCTCTGCCTCTGTGTTCACATGGCTCTTTCTTCGGTCTCTGTGGCCTCTCCTCTTCTTATAAGAACACTAGCCGTTGGCTTTAGGGCTCACTCTCATTCAATGTGCCATTGTTTTAACCAATTACATCTGCAAAGACCCTGTTTCCAAAAAGGTCACATTCTGAGGTTCCAAGTGACATGGATTGTGGAAGGAGGCTATTCAGCCCACTACAGGATGGTGGAAAGAGTGCTGGAAACTGAAGTCTGAGAACTTGGGCGGTTAACACTGCAAAACCTGTTTCTCCATCTGTAAAATGGGGAGGGAAGGTATAGTGCAGCCAATCTCATTGGGTGGCTGTAGGATTAAATGAGATGACGTATGTAAAAGTGCCAAATGATAGCATACAGTAGGCACTTAATAGATGCCGCTTTGCTTTTCTCTCTTTTTTTCATCTCTGACTCTCTGACTTCTTCCTCTACTTCAACTTTACCATAAGGCTACCAGCTTCACTTTCATGCCCAACTCCATCCAGGGTGGTTGATGATTATGATGCTAATTTAACACTTACTACGCACTATACTTTGCATCAGCCTCTCATTTAAGCCTCACCCTTTGAGGTAATTGTCACTGTTTTACTAATGAAGAACTCAGATGCTGGGGAACTAAAGCAACTGCTCCAAAGTCAAATTCCCAGCAAGTGGCAGAATCAACATTTGAACCCAGGTCTGACCAACTCAAACCCACTCCCTGACTCCTCGGTTTCAGACACATAGTATTTACTTACTCATTCCAGTATTTTTTTTTTTCCTAAAGCAAGTCATAAAAATTAATATTGCTTTTGATTCTGGAATCTGGGGTTCCTCAGCCGTGTCATTATGAACATTTTGTGTTGGATAATTGTCTGTTGTGGGGGTCGCTCTGGTCCTTGTAGGATATGTAGACGCATCCTGGTCTCTACTCACTAGATGCAAGTAGCACTACGGCCCCTGTCCCGCCCCCAAAGTCATCACAATGAAAAATACCTCCAGATATTCTCAGATGACCCCCGGCAGCATAAACACTCCCTGGTAAAGATCACCGCTCCGATCTCCTCCTCACAGTAATCCTTAAGGTAACACCTGCAATGCTCCCCACATTCTGGATGATCAAGCTGAGGCTCAGAGGGCTGATGTGATGTGCCCATGGTCACAGAAACACTGGAGAGGGGGACCCCTCAGGAAGGGAGACATTCAAGGATAAAAGGAGGCGGGAGCTCAGATCCCTACACACAAAGGAAAAGGCAGCAGCAGTTCCAGGAAAAGCCAATCCCCACCGTTCCCAGACCCAGAGGCGACTTCACAGCAGAATCTCATTGTGAGTGGAGCTGAAGGCCGTGCTGCAGACGGTGTACTTTTAATAATGCTTAAATAAAACATGGGAGCCCGGGTGTGATCTCCTCACTGGGCCTGGCTTGTCAGCTGCCGGGGCAAGGTCATAAATACTTAATAGACAACCACTTACGGCTGTACTTCTGTTAAATCCAGCATCAATTATATATGGTCTGTGAATTATTGATTTGGTGTTACTTTGGGGTATATTTTCCACCTTCCAGGGGAAAACAATGAAAAAACATGTAAGGGCTGAAACAGACGAGGGGCTTGCTGGGAGGGTCCTGCGTGCCGTTTGAGGTGGTGAATGTCCCTGGAGGGACAAAGCCTCCCGCTGCTGGGATTGAGAAGTTGGGATGACTGCGCATCTGAGAGCGCTCTGCCCGCCCACCCGGAGTACAGTGCAGGGCACAGTGCAGGGCGGCCATGTGCTGCCAAGACAGGCGGGGCCCTGACTTGTAGGGTCTGCCTAGCTGCAGGGTGTAATCCTCCCCTCAGGGCTGGTTTCAGGCTGACAACGTGATGTCTGGGACCATGGAGTTGGGAAGCCAGGCACAATAGCACCCCATTATATAGTCACATGCCACTGAAAGTTAGGGATGCATCTGGGTGCTGAGAAATGGGTCCATTAGGCAATTTTCGTTGTGGTATGAACATCACAGAGCATGCTTCCAGAAACCTAGGTGGTTTGTAGCTACTGCACTCTTAGGCCATAGGCTCCATACTGTTGCTCCTAGGCTACACAGCAGCGGCCCCAGGCACCAGTTTCGTGGAAGACAGTTTTTCCACAAGACTGGGGTGGGGACTGCGCGTGAGCAGTGCACAATAGGGTTCATGCTCCTATGAGAATCTACTGCTGCTGCTGATCTGACAGGAGGCGGAGCTCAGGCAGTTCCGTGAGTGAGTGATGGGAGCAGCTGTAAATACAGAGGAAACTTGGCCAGCTTGCCTGTCACCCACCTCCTGTTGTGCAGTCGGCCTCCTAACAGGCCCCCGGCAGGTGCTGGTCCATGGCCTGAGGGCTGGGGACCCCTGCTATACAGTAGTCACTGTGCAAAACAACAGATTAAATCAAGCCCAAGAAAACATGTAGTTCACTGACACAGTAAACATGAGATGGCTGCTGCTGGCGTAACACAGCATACTGTTGTTCTACACCAACTTTATAAGTAGGAAGAATACACCTTATAGTAACAATAAAAAGTATGGTATAGTAACCAGTCCTTTAGTATCATTATAAGGTAATATGTACCATCCATGACTGTAGGTGCTATTATACATTTTTAGGTTTGTTTATACCAGTATCACCACAAACACATGAGCGATGGGTTGCACTACAAAATTAAGACACCTACGTCGTCACTAGGTGATAGGAATATTTCAGCTCCATTATAATCTTATGGAACCAACATCTTATATGTGGTCTGTCTATTATTATAATACGGTGTGTGACTTTATGTTCACTATACAGCCAGGGAAGACGTGAGTAACTTCAAAGGCGTAGACAATAGTAAATGTTGGTAAACTAATTAGGAAGCAGTGTGCTTGGAGTATGGGTTACCTTTGTTTTTAATATGACTTATTTACTATAATCTATATCATTTAATCTTTAAATAATAGTTGTGCTTAACAACTGGCTCATGAAATTCCTGGAAATTCAGCACTCAGCCCTTGCACGCCAGCCTGACTTGGGTCTTCTCAGGGTGGGGTCACCGTGCCTGTGGTTCAGAGGCTGAGGGGCGGGGGGACAGAAGGAGCAGAAGTGTGGGGTCAAAATGCTCTTCAGTCAGATCTCATGGCTCAATGACTGTCTATTTTTAAGCAAAATCACATCACCATTTGAATTCTATCCTCTTGATGATGTGCTTTCACCTCATGCATATGTAAACCGGGCATGACCACATCAACTCCAGAACACTAAGGCAGGTGATTCACACCACGCACCAGGCTTCGAGCCCCGCCTGCCACGGAACTACCCATGAAGGCCGGCTGCCTCCTCTTCTCATCCAGTGTCTCCCGTCTTCTCAGCAGCGGTCGCTTCTTATAAGGGCCTTAGGAAGCCCAAGGCCAGATACCGTATTTTCCGGCATATAAGACGACCGGGCGTATAAGACGACCCCCTAATTTTACAGTTAAAACATAGGTTTAGGCCTATATTCACTGTATAAGACTACCCCCCACTTCCAAGGCAACACCAGTTCTTCTTTTAATTAAATTTTTAATGAATGACATTTTTCGAACATACCGTAATATACCGCACATTGATACGATAAATGGAAGGTCTCTTCACAAATGGCAATGCCATGAACTTGACCGAGAAACAAGAAATCCAAAAGAGAACATTAACAATGATGGCATCATCTGGAAAGAAAATTACATGAAGAACTTGCAGAAAAC